>WNGS01007264.1:14822-33209 GCA_020271785.1 Procambarus virginalis
GATTTGCTATTGAGTTCAATAGGTTTTTTCTCTTCCATTGGGTCATCCCTTGCAAATGATATTCCATCTTCCAGTACTGATGTTAAGGACTATCTTACAGGTAACTATCCACAGTCTCTGTACCTAAAGCCTACTAATTCCACTGACGTCAATGAGATAATCCTTTCCCTTAAAACCAAGTCTAGTGCCCTTGAGAGATACCAGCATTAATTTTAAAAAAAAGCCTCCAGATCCTTAGCCCCTGCAATCGCATTGCTCTTCAACAAGTCACTTGAACTCAAACCTTTCCAGATATTCTAAAAAAAAGCGAGAGTAACTCCTGTCCACAATGTGGTGATCTCACAGATGTTAACAACTACAGACCTATTTCAATCCTGCCTAACTTATCAAAAATTTTGAAAAAAACTAATCTACAAGCAGCTTTACTCTTATCTAGGCAAGCACAATATACTTAGCTCTTGCCAATATGGCTCAGACCCAAAAAAAGCACTAACGATGCACTTATTAGTATGATTAACTTAATTCATGCAGCTCTTGATAAAAATGAGTTCCCTGTTGGGTATTTGTGGACCTGCGTAAGGCTTTTGACACTGTCAACCACCAAAACCTTCTTCATAAATTACATCATTATAGAGTCAGAGGACACTCCCTGCAATACCTCAAATCTACCTTACTGACAGGCTCCAGTATGTTTCTGTGAACAATTCAATTTCTCCCACCCTACCCATCAACATTGGTGTTCCTCAGGGCAGCATACTTGGCTCTCTCCTCTTTCTCATCTACATTAATGACCTTCAAATGCCTCTCAACACCTCAAACCAATTCTATTTGCTCGACGACACAACCTTCATTTACTCCAGTCCTGACCCCCTGCTCTAAATGCCACAGTAAATACTGAGCTAAATAAAGTCCATCTTTGGCTAACTGCCAACAAACTCACCTTAACATTGACAAAACTTTCTATATTCTGTTTGGCAATAAATCCTCTAATCAAATAAAACTCAAATAAACAATACCCAAATTTGTAGCAAATTAGATGGAAAATTCCTTGACGTTCTCATTGATCACAAGCTGAATTTCCAGGGACACATTCTAAATATATCAAAAAAGTTTCAAAAACTGTTGGCATTCTCTCTAAGATCAGATATTATGTACCCCGCCCTGCCCTGGTTACTCTCTATTACTGCCACATCTATCCATACCTCAACTATGGTATTTGTGCTTGGGGTTCTACTACCCAAAATCATTTACGTCCTCTAATTACTCAACACAAAGCTGCTATTAGGACAATATCCAACTCTGGCCCCAGACATCACTCGGTTCCCCTACTCAAATCTCTGAATATGTTAGATATTAAGTCACTGCACATTCTCTCATGTGTATTATACATATAAAAACGCTGAACTGTAATGCCAATCCTGACCTCAAAAGCTTCATTGAAGGTTGTAACAGAACCCATGAGCACCACACCAGAAATAAATACAGTTTTGATATTTCAAGAGTACGACTTAATCAAACTAGAAATGCTCTACAAATCAAAGGACCCAGAATGTGGAATGACCTTCCCAACCATGTTAAAGACTGTACCTCTCTCAACCAGTTTAAGATTAAAACTAAACACTACCTAATAAATTCCCTGTAACCTACCTTACCCCTCTATTGTCAACCCATGTCTGTTATTTTTTTTAATCAACGCTGTTTGTCGACCTATTGTATTTGTACCTAACCTATTTTAACCTAACCTAAATTAACACAACTAAGTCAATAATTTGTGTTCTTAATAAAATATAATAATAATAATTCAAATAAGCTAATTGGAAACAATTAATTTAAAATAAAAAAAATCACTCGTCCTATTAGCAAATCGGGCCTTGCATACTAGGCCAAGAAGTGCTTTCTGGCTACTAGGTACGACATATATATATATAGTAGTAGTAGGCATCCATCAGTCTCAGGAGACTATGGAGTTGCGCTTGGTTGTCGGTCTGGAGTGGCCTCACCAGGGCGCAAAGCCAGGGTAGGTTGATTCGGGGGAGAAGCTGTTACCCAGGCAGCAGGTCCCCCCTCTCCACGGCGCTGAAAGTCTCCAATGGAAAGGCATACGCCAATACAATTGGTTCCAGCGCCGTCGCAGGTACTGGAACCAATCTTTGTGTTTTTACGTGTTCCTCCCTCTTACTTACCACAGACAAAGGCAAGCAGTCTATCTTTTTTTGTAAGTGTGACCAAGCATTGACACCTGCCATTGGAGGACTGCCGAACATCAACACTCCACACTTTCCCGTCACTATATCATATATATATATATATATATATATATATATATATATATATATATATATATATATATATATATATATATATATATATATATATATATATATTATATTTATTTATTTTTATTTATTTATTTATTCATATACAAGAAGGTACATTGGGAATGTGAGAATATATAATATGGTAATTACAATCTTGTAAAGCCACTAGTACGCGCAGCGTTTCGGGCAGGTCCTTAATCTAAGAAAATTTTAGTAGGTAAATACTAGCAAAAATTATAAAAAGAAATGATAACAGTTACATGGCAAGAAAAGAAAAAAGAAAAAAAAAGATGAGAGAAAATTGTAGGTACAGTATAATAAAGCACTTAGGTAGCTAAGATTGATTGCAATGAAAGCTTGAATGGTAGTTGACAAAATTTGGTAGGCACAATACAGCAAATGGCTAGCATATAAAGGAAGACAGCAATGAACACAATGATAAGGTTGTTTGGGTTAAATACATAAGAATTAGGAGATTGGGTAACACTAGATACAGAGCAAAAAATAAAGCTCAGTGTAGGAAACTAAGAAAATGAAATTAAGTACTTTTTGGTTTTGTTTTTAAATAAGGCAAAAGTTTTACAGTTTTTCAATTCATTAGGGAGTGAGTTCCATAGACTAGGTCTCTTAATTTGCATAGAGTGTTTACACAGATTAAGTTTGACCCTGGGGATATCAAAGAGATATTTATTTCTGGTGTGGTGATAATGGGTCCTATTACATCTGTCCAGAGAGAGTTTCAGAGCATGGTTTGCATTTAAGAACAGGGTTTTGTAGATGCAGTTGACACAACAGAATGTGTGGAGGGAGTTAATATTTAGCAAGTTTAGGGATTTAAACAAGGGAGCTGAGTGTTGTCTGAAAGCAGAGTTAGTTATTATTCTGATAGCAGATTTTTGCTGGGTGATGATGGGCTTAAGTTGGTTTGCAGTGGTAGACCCCCATGCACAGATACCATAATTAAGATAGGGGTAGATTAGAGCATAATAGAGAGAGAGGAGAGCAGAGTTAGGAACATAATATCTGATTTTGGAGAGTATACCAACTGTCTTAGAGACTTTCTTAGTTATGTGTTGAATGTGGGTGCTGAAGTTGAGTCTCTTGTCTAGGAATAGGCCAAGAAACTTGCCATCATTTTTATTACTGATGTTAATGTTGTCTATCTGTAGCTGAATTGCATTTGATGATTTGCTTCCATATATATATATATATATATATATATATATATATATATATATATATATATATATATATATATATATATATATATATATATATATATATATACCTGCACACTGCACCTCAACGCCCTCTACCTGAGTCGACATCTGAGCCTGACCAGCTATCAACTTCAGAATATTCTTTGTGCTCTTAGAGTTGACATCTCTCTCTGGCATACTAAGCTCTCTGGCTTTTGTATACTAAGGGAGGTCTCAGCCATAGCCAATAACCTCAGCACCATTTCACATTATATTATTTAATCTATTGTGTTTTTTGTATTTATCTTTGTCACATTTTTGCATTAGTCATTTACCCGAGATTTGTCTTTATTTTCATTTATGTTTAAAGTAAATATATTAAAGTTTCATTGTTCATACTTTGTGTTTTACGTGTTCCTCCCTCTAACTTGCCACAGACAACAGGCAAGCAGTCTATCTTTATTTTGTAAGTGTGACCAAGCATTGACACCTGCCATTGGAGGACTGCCGAACATCAACACTCCAACACTTTCCCGTCACAATATATATATATATATATATATATATATATATATATATATATATATATATATATATATATATATATATATATATATATATATTGTGACGATAATCTCTTATCAGAGATTTAGCCTGCTATTTCTACGACTCACTCCTGTCCTCATCAATATACAAGATACGTTTTGTAGTGGCTAAACGTATTATAAGATAGCCACACGTACCAGCAACTCCCTCCTTCCCCCCACTCCAGCACCTGCTGCACCTGGTCGACGCGCCGAACCCTTCAACTGCCTAACTAGCGACTTGCGGCCATCCAGCTTCCTCATTGGCCGCCAACCAACACTCCACTCCGGCTCCTCGCCAATCACAAGACCTCGCCAGTTATTGTTGGAGTCCCTTGCGTTTCTGCCAGCCAGAATATTGTGTGCTCGCAAGCTATGAACTCCTAAGTGACTCACCTTGTGTGGTCAAATAGAGGTTTATAGTTAGTACATATATTCCAGCATTCATATTTTATTTACTTTTGTATGTCAATTCTCCTCCCCATTAACGTAATCTATTTTCATGTTTATGTATTTTTTTCCACTTGACATTTGTTACCATTAAGCCAAGATTTTGCATTTGTTTCAATTTGTGTTTTTTTATTGTTATTAAAATCCAGTTTTTATTATTGTCTTTCGTATTTCCGACCTTACCACAGATTACCAATCACGCAGTCATTCTTTTTTTCTCTTTTTTTTCCTTTTCTTTTTTTTATATATTCTATGTGGCCCAGCACTGACACCTGCTAGTTGGAAGACTGCCGACCACCATTTCCAACTCGTTACCGTCACATATATATATATATATATATATATATATATATATATATATATATATATATATATATATATATATATATATATATATATATATATATATATATATATATATATATATATATATATATATATATATATATATATATATATAACTTTTGTGCTCTGTAAAAAGAAAGCTAATTCCCTACCTAAGTAAATATCATCATCTCTGACCGACGTGTAGGGGTGCGAGTGTCAACTGGTGACGAGAACTGCTGCTGAGGTCCCAACTCAGCAACAAAGTGTGTGCTAGAGGAACTATGGCCCTCTTTATCCTCCTTCGGTCGGATTGCAGAAGATTGGGTGCTTTTGACCCGAAGACAAACCATAGTACCAGGGTACCCAAAATGATGATCTGCTGATAAGGTGAGAAATATCCTAGGGACAAAAGGTGGTAAACACGAGTAATAACACGGAGGGAGAGATGACCAATTAAGAGAATGACTGAGGCCTCCAGTCACCACGTAATCCAAAGTTATCTCACACTCACCATATACTACTCTCGGAATGCACAATACACACAGCACCATATAAATATAAAAATTAATGATAATATTGAAAAGCAACTTTAGCAAAGCTAAGTACGCTTACCACAAATTGACGTTCTGGTACCAGTACCTGAGTGAAGCTCCTGGACAGGCCCCCATTAAATGTGACGGGAAAGTGTTGGAGTGTTGATGTTCAGCAGTCCTCCAATGGCAGGTGTCAATGCCTGGTCACACTTACAAAAAAAAAGATAGACTGCTTGCCTGTTGTCTGTGGTAAGTTAGAGGGAGGAACACGTAAAACACAAAGTATGAACAATGAAACTTTAATATATTTACTTTAAACATAAATGAAAATAAAGACAAATCTCGGGTAAATGACTAATGCAAAAATGTGACAAAGATAAATACAAAAAACACAATAGATTAAATAATATAATGTGAAATGGGTCTGAGGTTATTGGCTATGGCTGAGACCTCCCTTAGTATACGAAAGCCAGAGAGCTTAGTATGCCAGAGAGAGATGTCAACTCTAAGAGCACAAAGAATATTCTGAAGTTGATAGCTGGTCAGGCTCAGACGTCGACTCAGGTAGAGGGCGTTGAGGTGCAGTGTGCAGGTGCGCGGTCGGCGAGTCACCAATCAGGAGCAGGCAAGCTGGGATGGGTAGTTGGCTGGTTGAAGACGGGTGGCGAGCCGGCGTGAAGTGGGGTGAAGGGGGGTTCAGGATACGTTTTGCCTCCTGGTCAAAACGTTTTGTGCTACTGGTGACGTATCTTGAATGTAGCATCTTGTACTTGTAGAATTGACGTAACTTTAATTAGGAAAGAGCAGGCTCATTCTCTCTTGAAAGAGATTATCGTCACAACTCTCCCCCGAAGCCACCGGTTACTGGTGAAGTTACGTCTTCAGGTGGTAGAGTGATAGGTGGAGCAGCCTCTACCTCATAGACTCTGGAGAGGGCATCTGCTATGATGTTGTCAGACCCCTTGATGTAGAAGATCTCAAGGTTGAAATTCTGCAGATATAAAGCCCATCGTAGAAGCCGTTGATTGTTGAATTGGGCTTGCTGCAGGAAGGGTAGGGGATTGTGGTCCGAGTAGATGGTGGTAGACCGAGCACTTTGCAGGTAAGGTTCGAAGTGCTGCAAGTTCAGGACGATGGAGATTAGCTCCTTTTCGATCGTGCTGTAGTTCCTCTGGTGTGGTTTGAGTTTGTAGCTATAATAGCTAGCAGGTAGAATCTCCTCGCCTCGTTGTTGCATCAGGACACCCCCGATGCCGGTACCACTGGCGTCGACATGGAGGATGAAAGGCTTCGTGATATCTGGCGAGGTGAGAATAGGATTAGAACAGAGCAGGAATTTAAGTTGTTCAAAAGCAACGGTTTGCTGAATGGTCCAATGATACCGTTGCTTGGGGCTGGTTAAAGTGATCAATGGTGTCGCCACCATACTAAAGTTCTTCACAAACCTACGGTAGTAGGAGGCAAGACCAAGGAAGCGCAGGAGCTGCTTCCTGGTGGTAGGCTGTGGGTAATGCTGGATGGCTTGGGTATGTATGTTTAACGGAGCTATGCTGCCACTCCCTATCTCATGACCAAGATAACGCACTTTACCTTTGGCAAAGGTGGACTTGCCCAAGTTGATGGTGAGGCCGGCTGACAGGAGCTTGGTAAACAATCGTTGCAGCTGGAGCAGATGATCGTTCCAGGTGTTGGTTGCCACAACGATGTCATCCAAGTAGGCGTAGGTGTTGTCTAAGCCCTGGATGACGCGGTTGACAGCTCGCTGAAAGGTGGCAAGGGCATTACATAGTCCAAATGGAAGGCGTCGTTCGTACCTGTAAAGGCCAAAAGGAGTGGTAAAGGCAGATATTTCCTTAGCTCGCTCCGTCAAACATACCTGATAATATCCTTTAAGTAAGTCCATCTTAGATAGGTACCGCGCATTACCAATGGCGTCAAGGATGTCATCTATTCTAGGTAAGGGGTACGCATCCTTGACAGTCACAAGATTTAATTTCCGATAGTCGGTGCATAATCTCACCTTACCATGCGGTTTTGGCACCAAGATGCAGGGTGAGGCCCAGGGGGACTCACAAGGGGTGGCTAGCCCATGATCCAGGAGGTACTGTACCTCAGCACGCATGACTTCCTTCTTACTCGGGCTGATTCGGTAGAAAGGTTGACGAATTGGCCGGGTGTCGGGGAGCAGTTGGATGTCGTGCTGAACCACATTACACTCCTGTGGATCATCGCTGAACAACTTCTGGTGTTCCTTGAAGATTCTGATGAGAGGTGCACTATTACTGTCCTGCAAATAGGTATAAAGATTAGTAAGTGTCATGTTCACAGAAAATGGTACCATCCGTTTTCTATGTGCGGCGGCTGGACGCCAAGAGAGAAGGTAAACAGCACACAGGACGCCAGCCAAGCTTGGGAGCTACTCTATCATGTAATCGTCTTTTAAGTATTAAAGTCAGTAACCAGGAATGACTTTACATCAACCTTACTACCAAGACTATCTCAGCTATACACAGACACCACACTGTCGACGAGGATGAACTGGGAACGCAGGTATTTTGTTCAACAAAACACAAGGAAGGAGCATGCTGTCTCGCCCAGAGGAGGAAGGAGAAGCTGTCTGTGAGCACCATACCCGATGCTGTATGCAACCCCATGCTGTGTGCTGACTGTTGCTGTGTGCTGATCGTTGCTGTGTGCTGGTCATTGCTGTGTGCTGGCCAATGCTGTGTGCTACCCAAGCTGTGCTGAGTGTTGCTGTGAGAGGAATCTGCCGACGCTGTGTACGAAACGACGCTTTGATGCAGTGTACAAAACCCGATGTTTTGGTTACGAAACGACGCTTCGTGCTACAAAATTCTTCACGCTGTGAACCTACTGCTGCCTACTGCTGTACCAACTGCTGCCTACTGCTGCCTACTGCTGCCAACTGCTGCCAATTGCTGTACCAACTGCTAACAACTGCTGTGTTGCTGTGAGTAGGAACAACACATGTACACAAGGGCTAGGTAAGAAGTCAGTTGCTGCTGTGTTGTGCACTGTTGTGAACTTTTGCATTAAAATGCTTGTGTGCTTTGCAAAATTAAAGTAATTACAGTGAATTCTTAAATAACATATACAGTGCAGTAAGTGTTATATATTCTGAGGAACATTTTAAGTGATAAGTTTAAATTTATTCAGTAAAAATGGCAAATATACCTCAGTTTCCTGCATTTGATCCTGACTGTGACCAGACAAACCTGTCACAGAGGTGGGTCAAATGGCTTAAAAGGTTTGAAAATTTGTTGATAGTTTCTGATATCAAAAGTGCTGAAAGAAAGCGTGCCTTTCTGCTTCATTGTGCAGGTGATAGAGTTTGTGACATCTTTGATACACTGAAAGATACTGGTGGTGCTAAAGATTATGACACTGCCAAGGCCAAATTAACTGAGCATTTCAAACCAAGGCAAAATACTGCTATGGAAATTATGCATTTCAGGAGAGCAAAACAACTCTCTAATGAAACTGTTGATCAATACCATACACGTCTGCAGGGTTTAGCAGCCCACTGTGAGTTTGCTGATGTTGACAACGAAATCAAACAGCAAATAATTGAAACATGCACATCTACACGTCTCCGTCGAAGAGCTCTAGAACTTGTTGATGATGAAAGTTCTCTTAACAAGATACTGGATATGGCTCGTCGAATGGAAGATGCTGCACGTGATGCTCGTGCCATGGAGTGCAGTGCCAACAACGGTTCTGCCACTGTTACTAACAGCCATGAAGTGTGTAAGGTTCAGGGAGGACACCATGATCATAGAAGATATCATGCCAAACCTAACATTAAATTGAGCCGAGAACCACATCACAACTGGAGTCATGGAACAAGACTCAAGCAGTCACAACGACTCACATCAGAGGGTGTCAATAATAAATGTTACAATTGTGGAGGAGACTACCCACACCAAGATAATGTTTGTCCTGCACAAGGTAAGAAGTGCTATGAGTGTAGAAAACTAAATCATTTTGGTGCTATGTGTCGTTCCGCACTAAAGAAACCACAATCAATAAATAAAAGCAATGTACGAGGGTCAAGTCATAGGAGTCGAGGTGGCAAACACAATATTGCACCTCAAATCAAGAATGTTAATAAAATACAAGACAACATTTCATTACAACCAGTCTCAGATGACAGTGAATGTGATTATATTTATGGAGTACAATCAATCACAAAATGGAATGATCTTCCAAACAACCCAGAGACTATAGTATACATTGCTGGCATTTGTCTCAAAATTCTCATTGACACTGGATCAAACATTGACACCATTGCTGAGTGCCACTATGAGAAATTTAAAAAACAGTTACCAAAGCTTGAAAAATACAATGGTAAAGCCACTGCCTATGCTTCAAAGGTAGCCTTACCAGTGATTGGAACTTTCACTGCAGAGATTAAGTCAAAGAATGCAATGCTCATTACTACATTCCATGTTGTTAGGAATGCAAAGGAGTCTTTACTCAGTTACAAGACTTCAACCAAATTGGGGCTACTTCAGCTTTCTAATGCTGTAGCAGTGGAATCTGCAAACAATGTTGATGCTATTGTTGCTGAATTTTCTGATCGATTTAAATCCATAGGTTGTTATACTGATAGCAAGGTACATCTGCATATCAACCCAGATGTAATTCCAGTTGCCCAACCACATCGCCGACAACCATTCCATACTCGCAAGAAAGTCGATGCCGAACTGGATAGGCTGATAGAACTAGATATCATTGAACCGGTAACAGGCCCAACACCATGGGTAAGCCCAATTGTCACTCCACCAAAGCCGAAGAATCCAGATGAGATACGCATTTGTGTAGACATGCGTGTTCCCAACAAGGCAATAATGCGTGAACGCCATCCTACACCCACTGTAGATGATATGATTTACCGCCTGAATGGTGCAACTGTATTCAGCAAGTTAGATTTAAACAAGGGCTATCATCAGCTTGAACTTGATGATGAGAGTCGATTCATCACAACGTTTACGACACATCGAGGTCTGTATAGGTACAAGCGCCTGAGTTTTGGTATTAACAGTGCTGCTGAAGTATTCCAGCACATCATCAGCCAGGTATTGCAAGATATACCTAATGCTGACAACATGTCTGATGACATCATTGTTTATGGCCGTACCCAAGCTGAACACGACAAAGCTCTTCGTGCAACATTGCAACGCTTACGAGAAAAGAATTTGACGCTAAGCCGAGCAAAGTGTGAGTTCAATAAACATAAAATTGAATTCTTTGGACATGTACTTAGTGACAAAGGTCTATCTCCAGATCCTAAGAAAGTTGCAGATATCAAGAATGCTGCACCTCCTTCAACATCCACTGAAGTACATAGTTTTCTGGGAATGGCAAACTACTGTTCTCGCTTCATTCCAGATTTTGCTACCATTACGAAGCCTCTACGTGAGCTCCTGAAGAAAAATGCATCATGGTACTGGAGCGATGTCGAGCAAAATGCATTTGATGCTGTGAAAGATGCATTAGTAGAGAATGCGACTGCTGCGTACTTTGATCCATCAATGGACACTGAGTTAACGGTGGATGCTAGTCCTGTTGGTTTAGGTGCTGTGTTAGCCCAACACAAACCTGGTGAACCAGATTCAAGAGTAGTAATTGCCTATGCCAGCCGTTCTCTCACAGATGTTGAGCAACGATACAGTCAGACAGAGAAGGAAGCTCTTGCTCTTGTATGGGGCTGTGAACACTTCAATGTGTATCTGCTTGGTGCACCCTTTACCACGATAGTCACTGACCACAAACCGTTGGAGACCATCTTCAATAATCCAAAGTCCAAACCACCAGCTCGCATTGAGAGATGGGCTCTTCGTCTGCAACCATACAACTTTACGGTGAAATACAAGCCAGGTGCAGGCAATCCCGCTGATTACATCAGTCGACATCCTGCCAACAGTTTCACCATCACCAAGCATCAGCAAGTTGCCGAGGAATATGTACACTCTGTAACCTGTGATGCAGTCCCTAAGGCTCTCACTCTTGATGAAATCCGTACTGCAACCCTAGAGGACCCAACTCTGCAAGCAACAGTGGATGCATTGACTAAGAAAAAGTTTCCACGCATCCCACCCTCAGGAGTTGACCAAGATGCATTCAAAGCACTTGAACGCATCCAGACAGAATTAAGTGTTACGCAACAACGCGACACCGTGCTGCGAGGTACTCGTATCGTCATTCCAGCTGTTCTCCAGCAACGTGCTCTGAAGCTTGCACATCAAGGACACCAAGGTCTTGTAAGGACCAAACAGCTGCTACGAGAAAAGGTGTGGTTTCCTGGCATTGATCGTCAAGCTAAGGACATGCATGATGCCTGTGTCCCTTGCCAAGCTGCAGTGGATACTTCAAGACCAACACCTCTACAACCTTCACCACTACCTGCTGCACCATGGATGGAAGTATCGATGGACTTCTGTGGACCGCTACCAACTGGAGAGTACTTGATGGTAGTCATTGATGATCACTCACGTTATCCAGAAGTAGAAATCATCACTTCCACATCTGCAAAGGCCGTCATTCCGAAACTCGACAAGATCTTTTCAAACTTTGGCATTCCTGAAGTTGTCAAGACGGACAATGGACCGCCATTTAATGGACAAGACTTTGTCAACTTTGCTGAGCATATTGGATTCAAACACCGCCGTGTGATGCCACTACATCCTCAAGCAAATGGAGAAGTAGAGAGATTCATGCAACCTCTCATGAAAGCGGTACGCTGTGCTCATGCCGAAGGACGATCCTGGAAACAAGCTATGTATGCTTTTCTCAGGAACTACCGTGCAACACCGCATGGAACACTGGGCAAGTCGCCTGGCGAACTTTTATTTGGACGTCCTATGAGAATCGCACTACCTGTCATGCCAGCCAAGGTAACGGATAAACGTCTCGCTCAGAAGGATGCACTAGCGAAGGGCAAAATGAAAATTGCTCATGATCAACGTGCAAAGGAACAATTCATAAAGGTTGGAGATACTGTTCTCGTTAAAAAGAAAAAAGAGGGAAAGCTAGATATGCCGTATGATACAAAACCATATAAAGTGATTAGTGTAAAAGGAACTATGGTAACAGCGAGTAATAGAGATCATAGTATAACACGTAATATGGCTTATTTCAAAGTGATTCCAAATAGTGTAGAAAATGATGAAGTGCAAAGTCGTGCAAAAGAAAAAGAAAAAATGAGTTATAACTCGATAAACAATTCATCGAGGGATGTTTTTGTATTTAAGGACTCTCGTCCAAAACGTCATGTTAAACGCCCTACACGATATGATGATTAATTGTGTTCCTATGTAATGCAAAGTATTTACTTGTTATGCTGAACTAAATTTAATATTGTTTGAATAATGCAGATCTCTCATTCAATATTTTGTAACTTTGGATTACAGTTTCTTTCATGTTTGTTTAACATTGCATATGTATTTTTAACATTGATATCCTTTGTGGTAAAGTTGTTTAAATTCTTTGTGTGTTTAATTAATGTTAAATGTATGCAATATCTCTTGATATGTTAATAACTTACTTTGTGTCAATAACTTTGCTTTGTGCTACAAGCATGGTAGACATCCTGTATTCATTCTTTTTAAAGAAAAGGAGGGATGTCATGTTCACAGAAAATGGTACCATCCGTTTTCTATGTGCGGCGGCTGGACGCCAAGAGAGAAGGTAAACAGCACACAGGACGCCTGCCAAGCTTGGGAGCTACTCTATCATGTAATCGTCTTTTAAGTATTAAAGTCAGTAACCAGGAATGACTTTACATCAACCTTACTACCAAGACTATCTCAGCTATACACAGACACCACAGTAAGGATTTCCGAGTTGAAAAGCACCGACTCAGTATTAGTGCTTTCAGGAGAAGCAGGGAAGGTTTCACTGTGTAGGTATGGACCTTTAAATATGGAGACTGATACCAATACAGTGGGAGGAGTACCCTGATATTGCTTCAGGAGGTTGACGTAACACAACTGGGTCTTCCGCCGCCAATCTGGAGTCTCAAGAACGTAGTTGTGGTTGTTTCTGCACTCCTTAATGCGGTAGGGTCCTGAAAACATGTTTTGCAATGGAGAACCTGGGATAGGAAAATATGCCAACACGAAGTCTCCTGGGTTAAATTTCCTTAGTTTGCTATGTTGGTCAAAATGAGTCTTCATCCTCTCCTGAGCTTTCAATAGATTGTCATTAGCAAATTTACGTACTCTCTCTAGAATGTGTTTTAGGTTTTGAAGAAACTGGGGCACATTCTGAGGATCACTGAAGGTGGCATTACGTAAAGAGTCTTTAAAAGCTTTGAGAGGAGTACGGCACTTACGTCCGTAGAGCATCTCATAAGGATATACTCCTAGAGACTCATTGGAGAGACTTCTGAAAATGCACATAATGAGATCAAGTTGTTTGTCCCAGTCCGTCAAGGTGTCATTACAGAATTTCTTTAGGAGTGCTTTAATAGTCTGATGACTACGCTCAAGAGAACCCTGTGAAGCAGGATGATAGGGGCTGGACAGTACCTGTGTGATGTTGAACTCCTCCAGCGTCTTCTTGAAGAGATCACTGGTGAAGTTGGTGCCACAGTCACTTTGAACCTCTCTTGGAAATCCATACTGGGTGAAGATCTTCAATAGGTGTTTCACCACAGTAGAAGCCGTAATGTTCTTTACTGGAACTGCTATGGGGAATCTGGTGGTAGGACACATGATAGTTAATATATAGGAGTTGCCAGAACTGGTCCGGGGTAAAGGACCAACGCAGTCTATGATGAGTCTGTGGAAAGGTTCTGCAGGCACCTGGATGGGTTTTAGTGGAGCCTGG
Organism: Procambarus virginalis; assembly: GCA_020271785.1. NCBI lineage: Eukaryota > Metazoa > Arthropoda > Malacostraca > Decapoda > Cambaridae > Procambarus > Procambarus virginalis. The sequence goes on from WNGS01007264.1 coordinate 29,087, forward strand.
GGAATAGAGATGTTAGGTTTACCTGCCATCTGACATGTATGACACTGCTGTACGTACTTTTTAACATCTTTTACCATACCTGGCCAGTAGTAGTCTTGTCTGATTCCGTGGTAGGTTTTGTTGAAATCATAGTGAGAAAGAGCTCCGTGGGCCAGGTGTAGAATATCGGGCCGTATGCTGGTGGGAATCACTAGTTGTTCGACATTGGCCCAATCGTCATCCTCCTTCAGCTTGCTGGGTCTGTATCTGCGGTAGAGTAACTCATTCTCTAGGAAGAACCCAGGGATACTGTCAGGTTGAGTCTCAGCCTGAAAGAATAATGGTGTTAATGATTGATCTTCCCTCTGTAGCTTACGGAACTCCAACTTGGTAAGATTTGGAGGTAGATTCTGAGGGTCTTGAGGGACAGCGGTAGCAGTAGAGTCAGCTGATTGCGATCGTGCAGCTTGTGCACGGGTGGTCACCAAAACCGGAGGAGAAAGTTGATCACTTTCTCGAACCTCTGCTGGAACATATTCAAAGATGGGATTATCCATTGCAAAAGTACACACCTGGGGTTTGTCCGTGATGATCAGGTTGGGCGGTTGCAGATCTTTTGCTAAGTCGTTGCCCAGGAGAAGTTGCACTCCAGGCATGGGAAAATGCTTTTCCCTGATGGCGACTTGGACTTCACCGGTCACGAAGGGATAATCCAGGTGGACTCTGGCGAGTGGATATGGAGTGGTAGCAGTGAGGTCAGTGATAAGGACGGTTTCCCCAGTGTAGGTAACGTTAGGCACAGCAGATTTCATGATAATGGACTGAAGAGCCGCTGTGTCCCTCAAGATCTTCAATTTGAAACGTCCCTCCGAATCTGTACCGTTGGTAGAGACAGTTCCAGGATACAGGTGTTTACTGAAGAGAGAAAGATCATTAACATGAACACCAACATTCATCACAGGCTTACCGGACTTAGGAGGAGTCTGTTTGGGTTTAGTAGATTCATTGCTTTTGTATTGAGACTTCCCACATTTATGTATGGTATGTCCATAGAGTTTGCAATACTTACAATACAATTGTGAGCTCGCTTGATCGGTACTTACTTTATCGTAACTGTACCAAGACTTCTTACTGGAAGGTGGTTTTGGTGTCAGCCGGTGGATGAGGCTGTAAGTGTCAGCCGACTTTGCACATTTTATGTAGTCGGTTTCTTCTTTATCTGCTAGATATAAACGGATGGAAGGGGGAACACGTCCCAAGAATTCCTCAACTAGCATGAGGTTGATGAGTTCTGCAAATGTAGAGACATGTGCTGCTTCCAGCCATTTCATGAAATATCTTTTCTTGGTATTGGCAAATTCTAGAAAGGTGGTGGTACTTGCCTTAAGATGATCACGGAATTTTCGTCTGTAGCTTTCGGTGGAGAGAAGGTAGGCGTCCAACACTGCTTGCTTCAGGGTCTGGTAGTCATTCTCAGACGCTAAGGTACTGAGAGTAACTGCAGCTCTACCTGTAAGATGCACTCTGAGAAGGGTAGACCATTGATCAGCAGGCCATTTAAGTTTATTAGCTAGGGTCTCAAAGGTGGTAAAAAAGACGTCGGTCTCTGTCTCTACGAACGGTGGCATTAACTTACTTGCATGGGAGACATTGAAACTTACGGGAAGACTAGGGGTAGCTTGTTGGCGCCGAGTGTGGTGTGTAGTTTCCAACTCTAGTTCTTGTCGACGACATGCTAGAGCCACATCAGCTTGCTTCTTGTCATGCTCGTGCTGCATCTCCAGGAGACGTTGTTTTGCTTCAAGCTGTACTCGCTCACGCTCGCGGAGTAGTGCAGTCTCACGTTCCTTGAGGGCCACCTCTCGTTCCTGTTGTTCTTTGAGTAAGGCGGCCTCTCGATCTCTTTCTTCTTTCCTCAGGGCGGCCTCTCGTTCCTTGAGGGCGGCCTCTCGTTCCTGCTCTTCTTTCCTGATGGCGGCTTCTCTTTCCCTCATTTGTAGAGCTTCTTTCTGTTGCTCCCGCTCGATCTTGGCAAGTTCGAGCTTGAGTTTCATAGTAGCCAAATCATGTTTATCTGCAATAGAATAAGTTTCGTGAGTTTCAGATTCGATTTTCCCTTCATCTAAAAGGTAATCCAAGAGCATGTTGTGTATGTCATTTTTGTTGGCTCCAGAGGGAACATCTAGTTGGTACTCATGGGCAAGAGCTTGTAATTTGGTCCTCTTGGCATGACTCAAGGTTCCCTATTTCACCTGCTGGATCGTTACAGAAAGCTTGGAGACGAAACATGGTGAAAGATAGCAAATAAATGTACAACGAATATAGTTGTGATATGGTAAATGTCAGAAACAGGATAATGTGGCAACTGGTAACTATCCTGTGGAATTTTAATCTTTAACAATTAAAGTTAATTTTAAGATGGTAAAGGATTAGTCAATCAAAGTCGCAGGAAATCTTGTACCCGGTACTCAATGTAAGAGAATAAGGGCAAGAAAATCCTACTAAATAAATGAAACTGAGTTTCTAAAACAAATGAAACATTTAATTGCTTCAAAAGTGAATTTGGTAGTCCAAGAATGTAGGTATACCTTGCCGAGTCTCTATAGGACATAAGCAAGTCTTTCCCACTGAATGAAATATGATACTTACAGAATTAGCGAACTTTTGTGCTCTGTAAAAAGAAAGCTAATTCCCTACCTAAGTAAATATCATCATCTCTGACCGACGTGTAGGGGTGCGAGTGTCAACTGGTGACGAGAACTGCTGCTGAGGTCCCAACTCAGCAACAAAGTCCGTGCTAGAGGAACTATGGCCCTCTTTATCCTCCTTCGGTCGGATTGCAGAAGATTGGGTGCTTTTGACCCGAAGACAAACCATAGTACCAGGGTACCCAAAATGATGATCTGCTGATAAGGTGAGAAATATCCTAGGGACAAAAGGTGGTAAACACGAGTAATAACACGGAGGGAGAGATGACCAATGAAGAGAATGACTGAGGCCTCCAGTCACCACGTAATCCAAAGTTATCTCACACTCACCATATACTACTCTCGGAATGCACAATACACACAGCACCATATAAATATAAAAATTAATGAAAATATTGAAAAGCAACTTTAGCAAAGCTAAGTATGCTTACCACAAATTGACGTTCTGGTACCAGTACCTGAGTGAAGCTCCTGGACAGGCCCCCATTAAATGTGACGGGAAAGTGTTGGAGTGTTGATGTTCGGCAGTCCTCCAATGGCAGGTGTCAATGCCTGGTCACACTTACAAAAAAAGATAGACTGCTTGCCTGTTGTCTGTGGTAAGTTAGAGGGAGGAACACGTAAAACACAAAGTATGAACAATGAAACTTTAATATATTTACTTTAAACATAAATGAAAATAAAGACAAATCTCGGGTAAATGACTAATGCAAAAATGTGACAAAGATAAATACAAAAAACACAACAGATTAAATAATATAATGTGAAATGGTGCTGAGAATATTGGCTATGGCTGAGACCTCCCTTACATAAGGAAACATACCAAACAAACATAAGGAAAATTGAGAAAATTCGTGTTAGAATTATTAATCTTACTTTTTCGGTCATATTTAATAACATATGTCTACATATATATATATATATATATATATATATATATATATATATATATATATATATATATATATATATATATATATATATATAGATATATATATAGAATAGATATATATTAATATATATATATATATATATATATAGATATATATATAGATATATATATATATAGATATTATATATATATATATATATATATATATTATATATATATATGTCTCATTGAATATGACGCATATTCTGTATTTACTATCTCTGATTAGGGCTTCTATCCCTCAAACTATCTTAGCATCAGGGCTTAGCTGAAATAGGAGTTCTCAAAACTCATTTTCGTAATTTCCGGGTGAAGAAAAGAGGTGAATTACTATAGAATGTATTACACTTATTTATACAATTTGCACAACGTTTCGAACCTCCATGGTTCATTCTCAGTGAAGAAATTTTACAATATGGTTGATTTTATACCGGCACGGGTCAGGTGATAAGACAATAAAGGTGAAAACATAGGGGATACATAAGGGATAAGTGTGGGGTAAAAC
>WNGS01007265.1:0-10686 GCA_020271785.1 Procambarus virginalis
CCTGGTTGATACCTGGTTGATGGGGTTCTGGGAGTTCTTCTACTCCCAAGCCCGGCCCGAGGCCAGGCTTGACTTGTGAGAGTTTGGTCCACTAGGCTGTTGCTTGGAGCCCCGCAGGCCCACATACCCACCACAGCCCGGCTGGTCCGGAACTCCTTGGAGGAATAAATCTAGTTTCCTCTTGAAGATGTCCACGGTGTTCCGGCAATATTTCTTATGCTTGCTGGGAGGACGTTGAACAACCGCGGACCTCTGATGTTTATACAGTGTTCTCTGATTGTGCCTATGGCACCCCTGCTCTTCACTGGTTCTATTCTGCATTTTCTTCCATATCGTTCACTCCAGTACGTTGTTTTTACTGTGTAGATTTGGGACCTGGCCTCCAGTATCTTCCAGGTGTATATTATTTGATATCTCTCTCGTCTTCTTTCTAGTGAGTACATTTGGAGAGCTTTGAGACGATCCCAATAATTTAGGTGCTTTATCGCGTCTATACGTGCTGTATATGTTCTCTGTATTCCCTCTATTTCAGCAATCTCTCCTGCTCTGAAGGGGGAAGTGAGTACTGAACAGTACTCAAGACGGGACAGCACAAGTGACTTGAAGAGTACAAGCATTGTGATGGATCCCTGGATTTGAAAGTTCTCGTAATCCATCCTATCATTTTTCTGGCTGTCGCAATATTTGCTTGGTTATGCTCCCTAAACGTTAGGTCGTCAGACATCATTATTCCCAAATCCTTTACATGCTGTTTTCCTACTATGGGCACATTTGATTGTGTTTTGTACTCTGTATTATGTTTAAGGTCCTCATTTTTACCGTACCTGAGTACCTGGAATTTATCACTGTTAAACATCATGTTATTTTCTGATGCCCAGTCGAAAACTTTATTAATATCAGCTTGAAGTTTTTCAATGTCTTCAGCCGAGGTAATTTTCATACTGATTTTTGTGTCATCTGCAAAGGATGATACGAAGCTGTGACTTGTATTTTGTCTATATCTGATATGAGAATAAGGAAAAGCAGCGGTGCAAGGACTGTACCCTGAGGTACAGAGCTTTTAACTGCACTTGGACTAGATTTTATATGGTTGACCGTTACTCGCTGAGTCCTGTTTGACAGAAAACTGAGTATCCAGCGTCCTACTTTACCGGTTATTCCCATTGACTTCATTTTGTGTGCTATCACGCCATGGTCACATTTATCGAAAGCCTTTGCGAAGTCCGTGTATATCACATCAGCATTCTGTTTTTCTTCTAATGCCTCAGTGACTTTATCGTAGTGCTCAAGTAGCTGTGAGAGGCACGATCTTCCCGCTCGAAATCCATGTTGGCCTGGGTTGTGAAGGTCATTGGTCTCCATGAAATTGGTGACCTGACTCCTAATCACTCTCTCAAATACTTTTATTATGTGCGATGTTAGTGCAACTGGTCTATAATTCTTTGCCAATGCTTTGCTCCCTCCCTTGTGTAGAGGGGCTATGTCTGCTACTTTAAGTGCATCTGGTATCTCTCCCGTGTCCAAGCTCTTCCTCCACACTATACTGAGTGCCTGTGCTACCGGCACTTTGCATTTCTTTATAAATATTGAATTCCATGAGTCTGGACCTGGGGCCGAGTGCATGGGCATGTTTTCAATTTCTCTTTCAAAATTTAGTGCGCTCGTGTTGATATCAGTTATATTTACAGGGGTTTGGATATCCCGCATAAAGAAATTGTCTGGATCTTCTACTTTCATGTTGTTTATTGGAGTGCTAAACATGTCCTCATACTGCTTTTTTAGGATTTCACTAATTTCTTTGTCATCCTCCGTGTATGAACCTTCACTTGTACGAATAGGTCCAATACTGGCAGTAGTTTTTGCTTTTGATTTCGCATATGTGAAGAAGTATTTGGATTTTTCTTTATTTCCTGAATTGCTTTCTGTTCTAACTGCCTTTCTTCAGTTTCATATGAGTGTTTCAATTTCCGCTCGATTTCTTCAATCTCCCTATTTAAATTATTCCTTCTTTGACGGGAAATTCGTGTCTGCATAAGCAGTTCCGTTATTCTTTTCCTGCGTTTATAGTGTCTTCTGCGTTCTCTTTCTACGTTGGATCTCTTTCTGGCTTTCCTCAAAGGAACATGTTTCAGACAGACTTGATACGCTTCCGAAGTCAGTTTTTCTATTCCTTCTGTAGGACTTTTATTACTTAAAACAGTTTCCCATGGAATGTTTTAAGTTCCCTGTTTATTATCTCCCAGTCTATCCTTTTATTATTAAAATTGAATTTACTGAATAGCCCCTCTCGCTTTATCAACGTTTTAGGTCTATTCTGAGTATTGATGGTAGTTTGCACTTCAATGAGCTTGTGATCTGAATATGTGGTATCTGATATCGTAATGTCTCTGATAATGTCTTCATTGTTCGTAAAGACCAGATCTAGAATATTTTTATTTCTCGTTGGCTCCGATATCTGCTGAGTGAGTGAAAATTTGTCACAGAATCTAAGTAGTTCTCTAATCTGTGGTTGGTTAGGTCCTGATAGATTCCCTGGTATAATATTATTGTTTGCTATTCTCCACCTGAGACTAGGCAAGTTGAAGTCACCTAAGAAGATAATATCAGGTATTGGGTTCTCCAAATTATCAAGGCTATTCTCTATTTTGTTTATCTGTTCTGTGAATTCCTCAGCCGTTGCATCTGGCGGTTTGTATATTAGAATAATCACTAAATTATTTTCTCTATTTTAATCCCAGTACCTCTACCACCTCATTTGTAACGTTTAGGAGCTCCGAGCACACAAGGTCTTCCCTAATATACAGACCCACTCCTCCATGTGACCTAATTTTCCTATCACACCTGTATAGGTTATATCCTGGAATCCAGATCTCACTGTCCAAGAATTCCCCTGCATGGGTTTCTGTGAAAGCTCCAAATACTGCATTTGACTCCGTGAGGAGGCCATTTATGAACTGTACTTTATTGTTTGTTCTTGTTTTCAGTCCTTGTATGTTGGCAAAGATGAATGAGGTTACTCTGTAGTGATAGTTTGACTGGGAGACTTTTTGGCAAGCCCATTATGCGTGGACATATTGAGTTTGTTCTGACCAGTGCTGATTGTTGTAGGGCAGTTGCCTGTTGTAGTTGTGGTTCCCTTTCGGTGTGTAGTTGTATCTGTAATTCTGGTATGCAAGTGGGTCTGGCATCCAGTTCCATACATTCTCCATGCTCCTCCTTTTGAATTCTCTTTCGGTCTGGTATAAAAAATTTATCGAATTTCCTCCAAATTCATTATCCTGCTTGCCACTCTTTATGTAGCGTTCCGTGCCTTTCACGTGAAAGTATGGGCAGCTGAGGTCATAGCATTTTCTGTCCTCCAGTGAGGTTTGGCACATCTCAGGATGGAAAAACCTACATATTGATCCAAATCGACACTCACCTTTCCTAAGCATATTTAAACATTTTTTGGGATGTTGATAACTGCATTCTAATCCTTTCTTATTACCAGCATATCTATGTCTGCATATGCCCTTTGCATAAAATTTGCATAAGTCTGTCCTTCTGTTCTGACTCTCTCTATCGGGAACCGTTGTAGTGTCTGTACCTACCGAGCTGTCAGTGCTGTCTGTTACACTTTCTAGTTTACTGTCATCCACATCCGGGCCTACGAGTCAGAGTTTACAACTTCCTGAGTTTCAGCCTCAGTTTCATCCCTGACTATAGCCTCCGCCCCTGGTATATTACAATTGTTGTTCCTTTCCCACTCCTTCTGGATGGCTGGTAGGCTTCCAATGAACGATGTTTTCCGTTCATGCGTCATGTTATCTAGAAGGTTTTTTAGGATATTCCAAGCTGGCAGGTCATGTTTACACACCCAGAGCAAGTGGCCAGCTCTCAGTGCCGCAGTGTTACTCACGCCTGTACAAGCCGAATGAAATCTATTCTTACAGATATAACATTCAATTCCCGTCGCCTTCGACTTGAAGGAGATCTTACAGTGGCCACAAATTGTTTATTTACTCCCATTTTGCCTTGTTTTGTTGTATATATCTATATATTTATAATATTATATGTATACCGTATGTTTGTAAAGTATATATGTTATTGTTCTCTACAGTATGGTCAGTACTTATCACACGGTCGAGGGTGAGGGAGGGTCCCACGCCCTCGGCTTGACATCCTATCCGGCACCCGATACACAAACTTCTTCACCCGCGACACCCAGATAGTGGACGAGCACCACGGGATCGGAAGCACCGGGCATCTCGATAAGGGCCCAACTCCGGACCCTCACAGGGCACGACTCCAGCAGACGGAACCAGGCAATCCCCAGACCGGAGCAAGGAAGGAGGGGATACAGCAGGGGATGCAGGTGCGTCACCGACCCCACCACCGGGCACAGGACCCGAGGCCCCCCGGCACACATCTTTCCGCAACATCACGACGAGGTCCCGATCATCAGGGACAACCCCCCACTGCGGAGATCCAACAGCAGGAGACGCAGGAGGAGAGGCACAGGTAGCAACTGCGGAGTCTCTCACAGCACCAACATCCTCGGAGGGGGGCGCCAGATCATCATACTCCCCCACCTCCTCCCAAGGCACACCACGAGGGGGAGACACACTCCGAGCCCGCCGTGAACGCTTCGAGACAGGCCGCACCACACCACGCCAGCAGGCCCCGCCGCAGGCACGGCCACCATCTTCACATCCACACAGGTCACACCAGCACTGTCCGAAGAGTCCACAGAGGCCACATCACCCACACTGTCCACATCATCCAGGGAAACAGCCTCAGAACACTGACGCGCACGCTTCGGCAAAGGGATGGAAAGAGCAGAACTACAGTTGTCAGCACACACAGGCACGGCAGGCACAGCAGAACCCGTATTCCCGGGAGCCGGTATCACATCCACAGGCGGGACATGGACCTCCACCGGGACATCCTGCACAACACGTAGCTCAGGCGACGGCCCAACACCCACACACACCGGCTCAACATCCCCAGGGGCCACAGCAGGCACCAGACGGGTCGTGCAGGCCGTAGAATTCACCTCAACAGGCGGAGCAGCAGACAGGCAACAGGCGCCGCAGGCACAGTACCCACTCCATCCTCAGAACCGTCCGAAAGTAACAAGGGTGGGAAATCCTCCGCACGAAAAAACATGCACCCGACCAGCTGCTCCCACGTCGCACGCTGCAGCCAGATGACCCTCGTGACCACACCGATAACAGGTGCGCGGTTGACCCCGATACTGGCAGTGGAGGTGTATCCCAACACGGACATCGACGACGGTACACTACACTTCAGCGACATTGTCAGGGTGCGGGAGCCGTCAAGCATACCAACACAGTGCCCGGCAACGACCCTGTTCCAACGAACACTTAACACTGTCCCAAACCGTTCGAAACAGGAGGTCAAAAAGTCGTCATGAAATTCGAAGGGGCGCCATGCACCGCCACAGACGTCAAGGTGACACTAAGATTCACTACCTTAACGGAGCCAGCAGTATCAGGGAGAGGGTAAACACGCCCTCCACACCGCTCGAGAAACGCCTGAAAGGCAGCCTGGAGGCGGAACTTTACCACAGCACGGTTGCCCTGAAGCAGCTGGATGCCCACCAGGTCCGACAGCTGCACATGAAGCACGTCCACCAGGGCGACACCAACCAATGGATGGTCTACTGGTACCGTAAACGCCAGACCAGCCGACAATGTCCTCTTCACTGGGGGGCGAGAAGTCCCCATGGCTAAGCAAACGTCACCCTGTCAGTGGCAGACCACCACCAGCAGGGCAAACCAGCAATCACCCAACGTAAACACTAGCCAGTGCGGAGAGACCTCAGGAGCGTCCGACCTGGCCGGTGGTCACCACGCAACTCCCCATGGCACTATCTGATATCATGTTGGCCAAACCGTATATATTGTCCTGTTTACATTCTCCTGTAACCCCTCCCCTACATATATCTACATATACACTACAATTATTAATATTTTAGGAAAGTGTGGGATCGTGAGAGCCGACTATGATGGTTGGCGAGTGGCACAGAGTTATGGCGAAGGTGTTCCCACTCGTCTTGTTCCTTGTGGCGTTCCTGAGCGGCGTCGACACCCTCACAGCCCAAGAGGCTACTCCTTGGCCTACAGGTAAGCTTTGCTAATCTTAGATTAGGTCAGGTTAGGCTCAGTTAGGCAAGGATAGGTTAAACTGGATACGGTTAATCGAGTTTTGGTTAGGTTAGTCTTGTTAAGGTTAGGGTAAGGTTAGGTTAGGTTAGGACCACCCCCAGACGACAGGTACACCGACCCACTGATCTGTGATGGCTGGGGTGACGCACAGGGTGGGTCCAGGACTCCCATACCTTTATCATCTGATAACACAAGAACGTTATCACCAGTTTTCTCCAAGTCTGGTGTAACACCAAAGTGTTAAGCTCTGTGATTGTGATGTGTTCTTGACGTGATTGTAACAGTGATTGTGAGGAAGTATTGAGGCAATTGTGTGTGATGGAACTCACATTCCTGGACGTCCCAACACACACGCACGCAACAGACCCAACCATGATGTGCTCTGGAGTATTTTAAGAGTATTCTGTTAGCTGGCTGAGAGCTTTCCCTTCCCATAGCTCATGGTAAGCCTTACCCTACTAGTTTTACACACAGGAGGGTACAGGAGCAGACGACTGCTGACTCCTGTTAGCTGGCTGAGAGCTTTCCCTTCCCATAGCTCATGGTAAGCCTTACCCTACTAGTTTTACACACAGGAGGGTACAGGAGCAGACGACTGCTGACTCCTGTTAGCTGGCTGAGAGCTTTCCCTTCCCATAGCTCATGGTAAGCCTTACCCTACTAGTTTTACACACAGGTGGGTACAGGAGCAGACGACTGCTGACTCCTGTTAGCTGGCTGAGAGCTTTCCCTTCCCATAGCTCATGGTAAGCCTTACCCTACTAGTTTTACACACAGGAGGGTACAGGAGCAGACGACTGCTGACTCCTGTTAGCTGGCTGAGAGCTTTCCCTTCCCATAGCTCATGGTAAGCCTTACCCTACTAGTTTTACACACAGGAGGGTACAGGAGCAGACGACTGCTGACTCCTGTTAGCTGGCTGAGAGCTTTCCCTTCCCATAGCTCATGGTAAGCCTTACCCTACTAGTTTTACACACAGGAGGGTACAGGAGCAGACGACTGCTGACTCCTGTTAGCTGGCTGAGAGCTTTCCCTTCCCATAGCTCATGGTAAGCCTTACCCTACTAGTTTTACACACAGGTGGGTACAGGAGCAGACGACTGCTGACTCCTGTTAGCTGGCTGAGAGCTTTCCCTTCCCATAGCTCATGGTAAGCCTTACCCTACTAGTTTTACACACAGGAGGGTACAGGAGCAGACGACTGCTGACTCCTGTTAGCTGGCTGAGAGCTTTCCCTTCCCATAGCTCATGGTAAGCCTTACCCTACTAGTTTTACACACAGGTGGGTACAGGAGCAGACGACTGCTGACTCCTGTTAGCTGGCTGAGAGCTTTCCCTTCCCATAGCTCATGGTAAGCCTTACCCTACTAGTTTTACACACAGGAGGGTACAGGAGCAGACGACTGCTGACTCCTGTTAGCTGGCTGAGAGCTTTCCCTTCCCATAGCTCATGGTAAGCCTTACCCTACTAGTTTTACACACAGGTGGGTACAGGAGCAGACGACTGCTGACTCCTGTTAGCTGGCTGAGAGCTTTCCCTTCCCATAGCTCATGGTAAGCCTTACCCTACTAGTTTTACACACAGGTGGGTACAGGAGCAGACGACTGCTGACTCCTGTTAGCTGGCTGAGAGCTTTCCCTTCCCATAGCTCATGGTAAGCCTTACCCTACTAGTTTTACACACAGGAGGGTACAGGAGCAGACGACTGCTGACTCCTGTTAGCTGGCTGAGAGCTTTCCCTTCCCATAGCTCATGGTAAGCCTTACCCTACTAGTTTTACACACAGGAGGGTACAGGAGCAGACGACTGCTGACTCCTGTTAGCTGGCTGAGAGCTTTCCCTTCCCATAGCTCATGGTAAGCCTTACCCTACTAGTTTTACACACAGGAGGGTACAGGAGCAGACGACTGCTGACTCCTGTTAGCTGGCTGAGAGCTTTCCCTTCCTCATAGCTCAGGGTAAGCCTTACCCTACTAGTTTTACACACAGGTGGGTACAGGAGCAGACGACTGCTGACTCCTGTTAGCTGGCTGAGAGCTTTCCCTTCCCATAGTTCATGGTAAGCCTTACCCTACTAGTTTTACACACAGGAGGGTACAGGAGCAGACGACTGCTGACTCCTGTTAGCTGGCTGAGAGCTTTCCCTTCCCATAGCTCATGGTAAGCCTTACCCTACTAGTTTTACACACAGGAGGGTACAGGAGCAGACGACTGCTGACTCCTGTTAGCAGGCTGAGAGCTTTCCCTTCCCATAGCTCAGGGTAAGCCTTACCCTACTAGTTTTACACACAGGAGGGTAATTCAGGGTGAATATCAGGTTTAGTCTAGCTGGTTCGTCATTGCCTCTCATTCTTGTGGGTTCCCTGACATGTTGGCTCAGAAAGTTTCTTGTTGCCACTTTCAAGAGTTTAGCTCGCCACGTATCTGCACCACCATGTGGGTCCCCATTCTCCCAGTCTATCTTTCCATGGTTGAAATCACCCATAAGAGTCTTGAACCATTCCTGCAGGCAACTGAAGCTGCTCTCTCTATTATATTATTAGTTGCCATGTTGTTCCTTTCAAACTCCTGTCTGGGTCTTCTGTCATTTAGGGGAGGGTTGTAAATGACTGCCACTATTATCTTAGGTCCACCCATTGTTATAGTTCCTGTTATGTAATCTCTGAATCCGTCACAGCCCGGAATTTCCATCTCATCAAAGGTCCAGTCCTTCCTTATCAGCAGGGCCACTCCTCCACCTCCTCACCCTTCCCTCTCTTTCAGCAACCCATCCTCCGAATTGACAGTACGAATTAATACCAAGTGTAATAAGTACATTTTCTTACTGTCAAACAGTCCATAATTGCACTTATGGGGCTGTTACATTTACCCAACCCCCTCCCCGATTTAATTCTCCTCGTTTTCTGTTAAAACACTCAGAATTTTAGGATGAAGTTTTCAATTTCAATTAGTTTCTAGTTTGAAGACCATAGGACTGGTAAGTCAGGAACAGAAGGATGGGGGAGGATGTAGGAAAACTTGAAAAGGATTAGGGTGTGAGGGAGAGGAGGGGGGTTACAGGTAAGTGGCCCAACCACTTTGGGGTTGATTGTGATGAGAGGTGATGGATGAAAGTGTAGGTGATATATGGTGGTTAGTAAAAGGCTCGTTTTTTTATCAGCTGGCAGTGAGTAGCCATAAAACAGGTGGTGGTTGATTAAGTAGCTACTCGCCGATTTTCCTGGAGAGCTGTGCTTGTTTTATATCAGTTGTTGGTGGTTGAGTGGAGTTATTAAATCCTTAATCGGTGGGTTTCAGGTCGTAGGACATAGGTGTACAATGCCATTCATCCTCTTGTGGTAGGTTGCTCAAGATCCTGGGCCTGGGGTAGGCTCTGTCGTGGATGTATCTTCTTACCCTTTGTTGGAGGGACATCCTCCTCGATCTGTGGGGCTGGTCGAGCATAGCGTAATTCGTTGTGTTGAGGACAACAAAGGGGTCCTCACGATTTGGGTTGTACATACTTTTCCTCTTATATCGCTGTTTGATTGAGAGGCGACTCAGGCGACCGTTCAGTGGGTCAATCCTCAGTCTGTTATGAAGGTCTTCTATGCGCACTCTGTCTAAGAGTGACACATTTGCCACAAATCAGAGTGCCCTGTTCTGGACCCGTTGCAGTTTCAGCATGTTCGATTTCTTTGCCAGAGTGAGTGAGGTGTCCGGGTATTCTAGGGTTGGCCGAATGAGCATCTTGTAGAGGTGAAGTTTTACATGTTGTGGGGCCTGATGAAAGCGATATAGCTTGGCTAGTTGAGTCCTGGCAATTGCTGCCTTCCTGTTGATATGTTCATTAGAGTTCAGGAGTCTTGATATGTTATATCCCAGGATCGTGGTTGAGTTCTGAACCTTTGTCAGCGTGCCTCCAATGTTGATAGCTCCCAGGGAGCTAACCCAGCAGCCTATCGAGCATAGTTGAGTTTAGCTGGAGTTGGTCACGATTTTCCACTCCCTCTCCCACGTTGCAGTGGCGGCTAGTTCCTCCTTGACCTTCCTAATCATCAAGTCGTGTTTGTATTTTGTCCAGCAGGCATCGACGTGACAACGTGAATGACATCGTCTGCGAATTGGGTAATAATTGTGTCATTGTGGATGGGGCGTGGCAAATCATTCACGAAAAGGTTAAAGAGCACAGGGCTGATGTATGACCCTTGGGGGACCCCTGCCATAGGTGTGAACTATTCATAGCAGTTAGGAATTGTATTTATTTTCACTTAGTATTAAATTGTAGTCAAATATATTGTGAATATTTAAGTTTACCTAAAAAACTGAATAGAAAACCACAACCTCACCTAACCGTCTTAGTTTTTGAAGATAATAATTTTATTGCTTCTTAATTACAATTAGTACTTAACCTATAGCTATATTGATATTACAGTTTTATAAAACTAATAAAACAAAACTAAAATATATCAATAAATTGTAAAGTAACTCAGGATATTTTAAAATTTTGTATAAAATCTATATTGTTTAATAAAC
>WNGS01007265.1:19319-56881 GCA_020271785.1 Procambarus virginalis
ACACAGGTTTCTGAAGACTGTTCTGTTTGTTAGCCAGCCTCGCATATGCCGCAGACGTTTTCTTTTTATGTGGGCTTCAGGAGACAAGTTTGATGTCATATCAGCTTCTAGATCATTCTCTCTGTCCGTTTCATTAAGTACTTCATCTCTTATTCTGTATCCTGTGTTTGGCCTCCAGTTTCCACCGCCTAGTTTCATTACTTTGCATTTACTCGGGTTGAACTTTAACAGCCATTTGTTGGACCATTCACTCAGTCTGTCTAGGTCATCTTGTAGCCTCCTACTATCATCCTCTGTTTCAATCCTCCTCATAATTTTTGCATCATCAGCAAACATTGAGAGAAACGAGTCTATACCCTCTGGCAGATCATTTACATATATCAGAAACAGTATATGTGTGAGTGTGTGTGTATGTGTGTTTTGTGTGTGTACTCACCTAATTGTGCTTGCGAGGGTTGAGCTTTGGCTCTTTGGGTGTGTGTACTCACCTAGTTGTACTCACC
Source organism: Procambarus virginalis (assembly GCA_020271785.1). Classification (NCBI taxonomy): domain Eukaryota; kingdom Metazoa; phylum Arthropoda; class Malacostraca; order Decapoda; family Cambaridae; genus Procambarus; species Procambarus virginalis. The sequence goes on from WNGS01007265.1 coordinate 19,823, forward strand.
TAGTTGTGCTTGCGGGGGTTGAGCTCTGGCTCTTTGGTCCCGCCTCTCAACCGTCAATCAACAGGTGTACAGTTTCCTGAGCCTATTGGGCTCTATCATATCTACACTTGAAACTGTGTATGGAGTCAGCCTCCACCACATCGCTTCCTAATGCATTCCATTTGTCAACCACTCTGACACTAAAAAGTTCTTTCTAATATCTCTGTGGCTCATTTGGGCACTCAGTTTCCACCTGTGTCCCCTAGTGCGTGTGCCCCTTGTGTTAAACAGCCTGTCTTTATCAACCCTGTCGATTCCCCTGAGAATCTTGAATGTGGTGATCATGTCCCCCCTAACTCTTCTGTCTTCCAACGAAGTGAGGTTTAATTCCTGCAGTCGCTCCTCGTAGCTCATACCTCTCAGCTCGGGTACTAGTCTGGTGGCAAACCTTTGAACCTTTTCCAGTTTAGTCTTATGCTTGACTAGATAGGGACTCCATGCTGGAGCCGCATACTCCAGGATTGGTCTGACATATGTGGTATATAATGTTCTGAAAGATTCCTTACACAAGTTTCTAAAGGCCGTTCTTATGTTAGCCAACCTGGCATATGCTGCTGATGTTATCCTCTTGATATGAGCTTCAGGGGACAGGTCTGGCGTGATATCAACCCCCAGGTCTTTCTCTCTCTTTGACTCTTGAAGTATTTCATCTCCCAAATGATACCTTGTATCTGGTCTCCTGCTTCCTACCCCTATCTTCATTACATTACATTTGCTTGGGTTAAACTCTAACAGCCATTTGTTCGACCATTCCTGCAGCTTGTCCAGGTCTTCTTGAAGTCTCAAGCTGTCCTCCTCTGTCTTAATCCTTCTCATAATTTTGGCGTCGTCAGCAAACATTGAGAGGAATGAGTCTATACCCTCTGGGAGATCATTTACGTATATCAGAAACAGGATAGGTCCAAGTACAGAGCCCTGTGGGACTCCACTGGTGACTTCACGCCAGTCTGAGGTCTCACCCCTCACTGTAACTCTCTGCTTCCTATTCCTTAGGTACTCCCTTATCCACTGGAGAGCCCTACCTGTCCAAGATTGCCCAGATTACCAATGCCCAAGATTACCATCCGAGTGCCAGCGGGGAAGTGGTTCATATAGCCTCAGCTATCACTTCCTTATGTCCGGTCGTGATGGTCAAGTGGTTTAAGGCGTCCCTGTACATACCAGTTGCGTTGCTCCTGGGAGTATGGGTTCGAGTCACTTCTGGGGTGTGAGTTTTCAGTTGTATCTAGTCCTGGGGACCATTCAGGCTTGTTTGCATTTGTGTTCCTCACGTGTTGCCCCAAAAATGAGGTGATTTGATAAAATGCTATGCCCAAGATTACCATCCGAGTGCCGGCGGGGAAGTGGTTCATATAGCCTCGGCTATCACTTCCTTATGTCCGGTCGTGATGGTCAAGTGGTTTAAGCGGTCCCTGTACATACCAGTTGCGTTGCTCCTGGGAGTATGGGTTCGAGTCACTTCTGGGGTGTGAGTTTTCAGTTGTATCTAGTCCTGGGGACCATTCAGGCTTGTTTGCATTTGTGTTCCTCACGTGTTGCCCCAAAAAATGAGGTGATTTGATAAAATGCTATGCCCAAGATTACCATCCGAGTGCCGGCGGGGAAGTGGTTCATATAGCCTCGGCTATCACTTCCTTATGTCCGGTCGTGATGGTCAAGTGGTTTAAGGCGTCCCTGTACATACCAGTTGCGTTGCTCCTGGGAGTATGGGTTCGAGTCACTTCTGGGTGTGAGTTTTCAGTTGTATCTAGTCCTGGGGACCATTCAGGCTTGTTTGCATTTGTGTTCCTCACGTGTTGCCCCAAAAATGAGGTGATTTGATAAAATGCTATGCCCAAGATTACCATCCGAGTGCCGGCGGGGAAGTGGTTCATATAGCCTCGGCTATCACTTCCTTATGTCCGGTCGTGATGGTCAAGTGGTTTAAGGCGTCCCTGTACATACCAGTTGCGTTGCTCCTGGAGTATGGGTTCGAGTCACTTCTGGGGTGTGAGTTTTCAGTTGTATCTAGTCCTGGGGACCATTCAGGCTTGTTTGCATTTGTGTTCCTCACGTGTTGCCCCAAAAAATGAGGTGATTTGATAAAATGCTATGCCCAAGATTACCATCCGAGTGCCGGCGGGGAAGTGGTTCATATAGCCTCGGCTATCACTTCCTTATGTCCGGTCGTGATGGTCAAGTGGTTTAAGGCGTCCCTGTACATACCAGTTGCGTTGCTCCTGGGAGTATGGGTTCGAGTCACTTCTGGGGTGTGAGTTTTCAGTTGTATCTAGTCCTGGGGACCATTCAGGCTTGTTTGCATTTGTGTTCCTCACGTGTTGCCCCAAAAAATGAGGTGATTTGATAAAATGCTATGCCCAAGATTACCATCCGAGTGCCGGCGGGGAAGTGGTTCATATAGCCTCGGCTATCACTTCCTTATGTCCGGTCGTGATGGTCAAGTGGTTTAAGGCGTCCCTGTACATACCAGTTGCGTTGCTCCTGGGAGTATGGGTTCGAGTCACTTCTGGGGTGTGAGTTTTCAGTTGTATCTAGTCCTGGGGACCATTCAGGCTTGTTTGCATTTGTGTTCCTCACGTGTTGCCCCAAAAAATGAGGTGATTTGATAAAATGCTATGCCCAAGATTACCATCCGAGTGCCGGCGGGGAAGTGGTTCATATAGCCTCGGCTATCACTTCCTTATGTCCGGTCGTGATGGTCAAGTGGTTTAAGGCGTCCCTGTACATACCAGTTGCGTTGCTCCTGGGAGTATGGGTTCGAGTCACTTCTGGGGTGTGAGTTTTCAGTTGTATCTAGTCCTGGGGACCATTCAGGCTTGTTTGCATTTGTGTTCCTCACGTGTTGCCCCAAAAATGAGGTGATTTGATAAAATGCTATGCCCAAGATTACCATCCGAGTGCCGGCGGGGAAGTGGTTCATATAGCCTCGGCTATCACTTCCTTATGTCCGGTCGTGATGGTCAAGTGGTTTAAGGCGTCCCTGTACATACCAGTTGCGTTGCTCCTGGGAGTATGGGTTCGAGTCACTTCTGGGGTGTGAGTTTTCAGTTGTATCTAGTCCTGGGGACCATTCAGGCTTGTTTGCATTTGTGTTCCTCACGTGTTGCCCCAAAAATGAGGTGATTTGATAAAATGCTATGCCCAAGATTACCATCCGAGTGCCGGCGGGGAAGTGGTTCATATAGCCTCGGCTATCACTTCCTTATGTCCGGTCGTGATGGTCAAGTGGTTTAAGGCGTCCCTGTACATACCAGTTGCGTTGCTCCTGGGAGTATGGGTTCGAGTCACTTCTGGGGTGTGAGTTTTCAGTTGTATCTAGTCCTGGGGACCATTCAGGCTTGTTTGCATTTGTGTTCCTCACGTGTTGCCCCAAAAAATGAGGTGATTTGATAAAATGCTATGCCCAAGATTACCATCCGAGTGCCGGCGGGGAAGTGGTTCATATAGCCTCGGCTATCACTTCCTTATGTCCGGTCGTGATGGTCAAGTGGTTTAAGGCGTCCCTGTACATACCAGTTGCGTTGCTCCTGGGAGTATGGGTTCGAGTCACTTCTGGGGTGTGAGTTTTCAGTTGTATCTAGTCCTGGGGACCATTCAGGCTTGTTTGCATTTGTGTTCCTCACGTGTTGCCCCAAAAAATGAGGTGATTTGATAAAATGCTATGCCCAAGATTACCATCCGAGTGCCGGCGGGGAAGTGGTTCATATAGCCTCGGCTATCACTTCCTTATGTCCGGTCGTGATGGTCAAGTGGTTTAAGGCGTCCCTGTACATACCAGTTGCGTTGCTCCTGGGAGTATGGGTTCGAGTCACTTCTGGGGTGTGAGTTTTCAGTTGTATCTAGTCCTGGGGACCATTCAGGCTTGTTTGCATTTGTGTTCCTCACGTGTTGCCCCAAAAAATGAGGTGATTTGATAAAATGCTATGCCCAAGATTACCATCCGAGTGCCGGCGGGGAAGTGGTTCATATAGTCTCGGCTATCACTTCCTTATGTCCGGTCGTGATGTCAAGTGGTTTAAGGGGTCCCTGTACATACCAGTTGTGTTGCTCCTGGCAGTATGGGTTCGAGTCACTTCTGGGGTGTGAGTTTTCAGTTGTATCTAGTCCTGGGGACCATTCAGGCTTGTTTGCATTTGTATTCCACACATGTTGCCCCAAAAAATGAGGTGATTTGATAAAATGCTATGCCCAAGATTACCATCCGAGTGCCGGCGGGGAAGTGGTTCATATAGCCTCGGCTATCACTTACTTATGTCCGGTCGAGATGGTCAAGTGGTTTAAGGCGTCCCTGTACATACCAGTTGCGTTGCTCCTGGCAGTATGGGTTCGAGTCACTTCTGGGGTGTCAGTTTTCAGTTGTATCTAGTCCTGGGGACCATTCAGGCCTGTTTGCATTTGTGTTCCTCACGTGTTGCCCCAAAAAATGAGATGATTTGATAAAATGCTATGCCCAAGATTACCATCCGAGTGCCGGCGGGGAAGTGGTTCATATAGCCTCGGCTATCACTTCCTTATGTCCGGTCGTGATGGTCAAGTGGTTTAAGGCGTCCCTGTACATACCAGTTGCGTTGCTCCTGGCAGTATGGGTTCCAGTCACTTCTGGGGTGTGAGTTTTCAGTTGTATCTAGTCCTGGGGACCATTCAGGCTTGTTTGCATTTGTGTTCCTCACGTGTTGCCCCAAAAAATGAGGTGATTTGATAAAATGCTATGCCCAAGATTACCATCCGAGTGCCGGCGGGGAAGTGGTTCATATAGTCTCGGTTATAGTTAATAACAATAACATATAGTTAATAACAATAACATTTACGTTAATTCAATAACCTTCTCTTACAACTGTCACTAGTAACGCGGAAATTACACAACACTCTACCCGTCGAGCATTCAGTGAGAAAATCCCATTAATCCCTGTACTACAAGACAGCTGATTAATCTCTTTACTAGTTACGTTAATTTACGTTAATCGGTTACTAATCACTCAGCGATGGTAAACTCTGATTTACAATGTCCAAAGTGCTAAGAGAACGGTAATCACTCGTGATTACCTTTAGAGTAATTAATTACTATCCTCAAGATCAATAATTAAACAGTTAAATACGTAACCTTTCACACTGGCTCAGCAATTTACATTAAGGTACGAATTCCGTCTGAGCCTTCCATACACAGACCAATTCAGGTGGCTAATAACAGTAATTAGGCACCACGTTTACGTTATTCTAAATGACGTTACTCTTCCCACGAGTCAATCAAGTGCCGGTACTTCCGGACATAAATAACGACGTTACGTTAATGGAACAATGTAGCCTTCGTGTGAGTCGATCAACAAGGATCGAGATTAATTACTTTGACTTCCTGAAACACGTCAATTACCCGGCCCACTGACCGTTAATTACGACAGACAATACTCTAATTCTTATCTGGCTGGTGGCTAGGCTCCTTGAGACTACCGTAGCTGCTTGCAGGAAAGTAAATTAACCCAAACGTATTCTACGTTACTCATATTGTAAAAGAACAAATTCTCTTAAGCAATGGGCGTTCCCTCGGTTACGTTATATTAATTGCCTCGCAATCACCTCACTGAATACTGGACTTCGATGTCCTACCAGATAAACAGGAGAATATATGTATATCCAAGTACTCGTCTACAGCCGAGTTCACCCACGACAATGTCAAATCACACTAACAAATCACAGTGATTTACGTTACAATCCGGTTGCAATGACAATACTGCAGAACCTAGTAAAATAACATACAGGACATGAACCCTCTAGAACACTGCCCCCACAATGACTTTACTGAACTGCAGTTACCCACGGTGATTGCTCAACTCTAGCAACAATCACTAACAATGACAACCCCTTTGCAACAACACACACTGCAAGTACTCTAATTTCCAAGTATTAGAATACTGCTCAACACTTACTTATTACTTACTGTTGCAAATGACCCCAGTGCTCTCAATAACCCCTAGAACATAGGTCCCAAATTTGCAATAATCACACAGTAAATAACACAATAACACGGGGCACCGTGACACTACGATATATATATATATATACAATTACTGCTGACACATGTAGCCTACAGCTATCAAACGTTATTGGGAACACTAAGGAGATCTCGCACTCCTAAATCACATGGGTGAGTGATTTATCGATCACGCATGCCGAATAAACACTCCCGAGTTTTACGTTACTCGACAGAGCGAGGGCTGTCACTCCCGACAGCCTCGTCACTCACCAAATTCTACCAAAATTACGTTAATACTGCAACCACAATATGTATATATAATCACATTAGTCACGGTCCTGGGAACAATACAAGAAATTAAAACCACACTGTAGCACACTCCACAATAATCATTGCCAGGAATCACTGACGTTACCACATACCTGAGCGCTCAGTGTTGAAATTCCACACCTGCAAGACTACACATGAAATGATATCACTCCGTCCCACGGACGATCAAGAATGAATAATTACCACAATGGAATAATATAATATTACATGGACATCCTCTCAGTCCTTGGCTAATCTATGTATATACTCTGTTCCCGTGTGTACCACACACACACACACACACTGTACGTCTGTGCTCACAAGACGTACGTCCCTCAGGACTGACACGATGACAAGGATGATTATCTCCTCGTCCACACTTCACTTCACCTACAGCTGCTGCGTGACAATGCGACGGAACACTTGACCTCGAATTCAAGCTTTAGAGACTACTAATCACCAGAAATACACACATAGGTACTTACATTCATACTGCCGGCTTACACACACCATTCCCATACATCAGGCACCCCGCTATGGGTGGCTGGCTCAGTGGTGGTAGGCTGGCTGGTTCGTACCACAGCGGTATCGTTCGTACAATGGCGCGCACCGAACCCTCCCACAACACGGCTTGTTTCGTACCCTCGACCCACCGGTAAGTGAAGCGTTCGTACACAGGTGACGCGCACAATGATTTCGTCTTAAACAAACATGGGAAATCTGCCTTAAAGCACTAACACTTATTTCCCCGTTCCCATCGACTGCTACAGAGCACTAGCAAGTCTAATCATCACTGGTATGGGATCTACGAGTCTGTTACTGCTCGTATGCACACTACCCCACGATCCCAGACCGATCACAAGATCTTCTCTACCCACTGTACACTGTCTTTTCCCCTCCAAGCGACGACTTCGGCCGGATTCTGTGACGACCGCTGTCGTAGATGAAGCAGGAGGTGCAGCAGCTGAGTAGTTAATTAAGCCACCCCGACGCTTTATACTCAATTCGGCCAACTTGAGCATAGGAGCGTCTTGACAGGGTGATGGCTCCTCCAGAATGACGCTCACACCGTCGATTCCCGCGTATTCCTCGGAATAACCAATGAGAGGAAGGCATACTGGGGCCTACCCCTCTCCTCCAATCAGCGACGGTGTAGCATAGCCCCTAGGGCAACTCCAAGATGGCCGACCAACATGGCGGCTCAAGATGTTTACTAAGATGGCGTCTGTTTCCATGGCGACTGCTCAAATGGCTAGCGTGCGCGGGTGGCCCGCAGCTACCCACGCCAGCAGCCTAACTGTTTTCCCGCGCAAACTAGTCCCTCGCTCCAAGCCATTACAATGAGATGACGCTAACGGCTCTATCTCTGTCCACAAACATGCTACCACGACCACGGTAACATTTCTGGACTGCTGGTGACTGGGGCTCTCCCAGGAGTTCAAACACTAGATGTTTCGGTTGCTGGTTACCAAAGTTAAGTCCGCACACTTAACAAGTGCACTTAACAAGTGCACTGGCCTCCCACAGGCATAAGAGCGCTATTGTAAGTGAGCTGGTGAACCATCCCCTCACACTATAAACCTCTATTTGATCACACGAGGTGAGTCAACTTAGGTGTTTATAGCATGAGAGCACTAGATATTCTGGTGAGAGAATTGCTGGACGGTCCTGACGTTGGCTTGCGAGGAATGTGATTGGCGTGGAGCTGGAGTGGTGTGTTGTTGAACGGCCAATGAGAAAGCAGGGTGTCCAGTAACAAGTAGTTTGTCTGGGACTGTAGTCGTCGGCGCGACCAGGTGTGCAGAAGTGGGGGGGAGGAGGGAGTTGCAGGTGCGTGTGGCTGTCTTGATATATACGTTAAGCCACTATGAAACGTATCTTCGATATTGTTGAGAACGTGACGATGAGAAGATATAGCAGGCTAAATCTCTGGGAAGAGATTATCGTCACAATATATATATATATATATATATATATATATATATATATATATATATATATATATATATATATATATATATATAACTGAAAACTCACACACCAGAAGTGACTCGAACCCATACTGCCAGGAGCACTCTGCTGGCATATAGGATCCCTTAACCGCTCGACCAACATGACCGGACAAAAGAGGATGGTAGCCGAGGCTATTTCCATCCCCGCTAGCACTCAGTTGGTAATCTTGGACATGGTATTTTATCAAATCGCCTCATTCTTTGGGGCACACGCGAGGAACACAAATGCGAACAAGCTTTAATGATCCCCAGGACTATATGCAACTGAAAACTCACACCCCTTAAGTAACTCGAACCCATGCTGCCAGGAGCACTCTGCTGGTGTACAGGATCCCTTAACCGCTCGACCAACACGACCGGACAAAAGAGGATGGATATATATATATATATATATATATATATATATATATATATATATATATATATATATATTTATATATATATATATATATATATATATATGTTATTAAATATGACCGAAAAAGTAAGATTAATAATTCTAACACGAATTTTCTCAATTTTCCTTATGTTTGTTTTTACTGATGACGGTAAATGAAAAATCAATTCTCCAAATCAAAATCAATTGAGGAGAATTGATTTTTCATTTACCGTCATCAGTAAAAACAAACATAAGGAAAATTGAGAAAATTCGTGTTAGAATTATTAATCTTACTTTTTCGGTCATATTTAATAACATATGTCTACAGGAAAGACTGCTACCAAAATATACTAATATATATATATATATATATATATATATATATATATATATATATATATATATGTCGTACCTAGTAGCCAGAACGCACTTCTCAGCCTACTATGCAAGGCCCGATTTGCCTAATAGGCCAAGTTTTCATGAATTAATTGTTTTTCGACTACCTAACCTACCTAACCTAACCTAACCTACTTTTTCGGCTACCTAACCTAACCTAACCTATAAAGAGAGGTTAGGTTAGGTTAGGTAGGGTTGGTTAGGTTCGGTCATATATCTACATTAATTTTAACTCCAATAAAAAAAAATTGACCTCATACATAATGAAATGGGTAGCTTTATCACATCATAAGAAAAAAGTTAGAGAAAATATATTATTTCATGAAAACTTGGCTTATTAGGCAAATCGGGCCTTGCAAAGTAGGCCAAAAAGTGAGTTCTGGCTACTAGGTACGACATATATATATATATATATATATATATATATATATATATATATATATATATATATATATATATATATTGTGACGGTGTTCCCCCCCTTCTAATTCTCCCACGCCTGCTGTAAGAGTCATGTCCACTATTCCCGAGCGTTCTCTACATTGCAGGCATCAATTGAACATATGTGGGAGAGAATAGTATTCTCGATGAGCCGAGAAATTCGTGAAAGAAGAATGTTTTGGCCTGTGGGATAGGCCCTTTAGGGAGCCAAAATGGCGCTGGCGAGTATTTCTCCCGCCAAAACTGTGTGACGTCAGTGGTGCCAGATTGGTCACCGTCAGCGACGTGGCACTGGGAGCCAATGAAAACCGACTTTGGAAAAAGTGACGTCACATAGGCAGGGGGAGTCCAGCCGTGGTGGCGCCTTAGCGCTATCAGTCTTTCACGACACGTCCGAGAGGCAGGACGTGTGATCGGTCATCCTGTCAGAGTGAAGGATTTACCGAACTCCGGTGGATGTAAGCGTCTCCAGTTGTTAGCGCGCACTCTGTGAGGTCTTCCTGCAACCCAGATGTGGCCCAGATAAGGAATTGACAGAATATTGAGCAACAAGTGCTCAGGGACAGGTGCGTTGCAAGAAGTGGGCCGGCATCGACGTGTGACGTCCTTGGCAGTTCACCAGTATAAGAGACAGCTTAGTGGCCGGGCCAATCCACCGTGAGTGAATCGAGTTGACCACCTTGTCAACTTGGTTGAGCGTGTGATCGACGATCCTGTCAAGTTTGACAGTAACCATACCTTTGTGGAACCTTACGAGTCAACAGTTGGATGCAAGCACGTCGAGAAGTCTTCCCAAATACCTAGTAACATATCTAGACGACGAGGGAATTGACAGTGTTGTGAGCTTCAAGTGCTCTGAAGTCGGGTGCTGTGCGTGTGGAGCTTAAGCAGCATCGTCTGGGACGGCTGATAACTTCACAGTGACTTCGTAGTGGTGAGAGGCAGTTCCTCTGGGAGTACAGTGACAAGGACTAATTGGGAAACGTGCGATGACCGCCGAGACGTAGGCTGGCTGCCGTAGTTGGGAGGAAAGTTGACGGCCAGGAGACCGACTTCAACCCTGCGACGTACTGTAGAGGAAGGAGCACGGACCTGCAGTGTACAGAAAGCGGCGAGACGCGAAATCCTAAGGCGTTGGCTTGTGTTTCTGGAGGGTGTACGAGGCGAGAGCCTGGACCAGGAGCTACAACCCAACTGTCATCCTAGGATAGGTAAGTAGGTGTTTACAGTTACCCTTCCATTTCCCCTTTAGTTAGCAATATATATACTTGTCAGAATATTTTATATGTCGTGAGCAAGTCTCACCTGAGTCTAAGTCACAGAGAGCACAGTGTGTGGTGAGGCTACCCAGAGCGCTCACAGTATCAGTTTACATATATATCTTTGTGGGTGTGTGCAAGCACCGGGATTCATTAAGGAATTTACTGTGACTATTATTAATTTCCTGTGATTATTATTATTATATATATAGGTAGTAAACCAGATATTGGTGTTAGGCTATGAGCCTAGAATTTATTGATATAAATGCCTGTGTATTGATCTCCATGATTTATTGATATACATGCCTGTGTATTGATCTCCAAAATCTATTGATATAAATGCCTGTGTGTTGATCTCCATGATCTATTAATATAAATGCCTGTGTATTGATCTNCCATAAAGCTCAGTGTCACTGTAGTGCCATTAAGCTTAGTGTCACTGTAGTCCCTTAAGCCTAAGTGTCACTGTAGTGCTATAAAGCTTAGTGCCACTGTAGTGCCATTAAGCTTAGTGTCACTGTAGTCCCATAAAGCTCAGTGTCACTGTATTTTATGATTCGTGATTAATCTATACTTGTTCAGACTACACACTCTTGGTCTAAACGGCAACATCTGTTTATAAACACCTGCAAGAGTGTATGCTTTCTCAACGTATTTTCAGAAAAAAACAAGTGACCAAAACATCAGAAATAGAAAAATACTTACGGTCCATTTAAAACGTAACAGTACTCTAGTCAAATGTTTTTTTCTCACATAGATGTGTTCCCGTATAAGAGAGAGAGAGAGAGTAGTAGTTAGTTCTTCCTTACCTGAGTGAACTTCTCCTGCCGCATTCTGTGTCTTTTCTTGTGGAAGACATAAGCAGCCACCAAGGTGAGCGCCAGCACCATCGCGGCGCCCACCCCTCCGATCACCGCTGCCAGCGTCACGTCCATTTTCTTCACCCCTGCCAGCGATCGCTTCACTACCCGCTCTGCTCTATCTACAGTCTGTCAAGGTAAGCCCATCATCAATTGACTGATTGATGAAGATTAAGCGAAGAGTTGGCACGGGTATGAATAGCCCGTAAGTAGTAGGCCCTCATCACCAACCCTTCCTCGTTACACAGAACCGCATATTAACGTAAACTCTAAGGAGCAAAAACTGTCGTACTAGAAAATGGTAGCGGCTCACAAAATTGACATACTGTCCCGTTTTCTGTTTGTGGGTGCTCTGGTAGGTTAGGATAAGAGCACTTTAGTACGACAGTTTCTTAACGTTGGGAAACCTTACGAGGACGAACGGCATCATGACATATGAGGACGCACTAGCCGCAGGGATAATAGACACACTAAGAACAAGGATGCGAGGATACACTAAGAACTGGGATACCAGGACAAAGAACTTTTATACAAGGACAATATCATGTCCAAGAACGGTAAAAACGTTCCGTCTTCATTCCCATTCTCATGTTATGGTGAAAATTACACATTACAGCTGGTGTTTATTAATAAATCCCTGACACATATAAGGGATACTTTCTATAATTTGAAGAAAAACGTACAATATGCTGTGAGGAACACGGTATTATCACTTCACAAAAAAATCCTAGAATTCATTATAGCATCAAAGTTGAAACTGAAGAATAATAAAGAAGAAAGTTAACAAAACAAAAATAACAAAATTAAAGCTATTACTATACATGAAAAAAATACAATTTAAGCCAAATTACAACGGAGGAAAACATATGTTCACAGAAAGTGAAAAAAAGTTCTTCGAGAACAAAGTTTTAAGTGACGGTTCTCACCTTCTCCAGATCTTGTACGCCGGAGGCGAGGGCGTTCTTGTTGAATCCTTCAACTAAGCTTGGGTCGGCCTCCACCTCCTTGACCACTCCCTCCAGTTCCTCGGAGTGGTGCACCAGGTCCTCCAGCTGGTTCTCTGACACCTGGCCCTTGGCGATCTCGTGCGTCGTTGTCTCAATGCTTTTCATGACGCCTGTAAGGCGTTTGCAGAGATCCTTCTCATCCTGGGGATCATTCATGGCACACATTTCTTCCGTCAGCCCTGACGGAAAGTCTGTGAAAGGCGCTATTCTCTTTGTCCGGTTCGACGCCCCAGACCTGAATGGACGAACCCACTTTTGATTAGTCTCCAGCAGCAGATTTTCAGATTCTATTTCCATTTCTTTCTTGGGTGACTTCGATGTCTTGTATCCAGTAGATTCTTGTGGTACTGCGTCGCCAGGAAAAGATTGCGGGTCTTCCTTCGGGGACTTCCATGTTTTGTTTACATCAGATTTTTGTGGCGACGAGTCGCCCGTGAAAGACTTTTCCAGGATAACTTTCCCTGCTTCTTCACTTGGTCTTCTGGCAACTCCCTCACGAAGCTTCGTTGTTCCTTCTGCCTCCATCTGAGGCCAATACCGTTCTGGCATCTTCAGCGCCATTTCTCTAGCATAATCTTCTCCAAGAGGCGTTCTTGATCTCTTAACCCGCCTTACTCTCCTGACAATCGGCGTCAAGTCTGTCGTCGGTGTGACTTCGTAGTGTGAGGATGAGTTCGACAATTTCGTGGTTCCGTTGTTCGTTAATTGTGAAGTGGACGATTCTGTTTCGATATCTTCAGAGAAATATAAGCTGAAATCGTCAGCGTCGTAAGAATATTCATCCGAATTAATTTCTGTGCTTTGTGATTTGAGAATTTTAAGCAGTTCAGATAAATTCTTCTCATTATCAGTGAGTGTGTCGTTGAAAGTATCAGTGGATATATCAGTGGATATATCAGTGGGTATTTCAGTGGTTATGTCAGTGGGTATGTTAGTGGGTATATCAGTGGATATGTCAGTGGGTATGTTAGTGGGTATGTCAGTGGATATATCAGTGGATATGTCAGTGGGTATGTTAGTGGGTATGTCAGTGGATATATCAGTGGGTATGTCAGTGGGTATATCAGTGGGTATGTCAGTGGGTATATCAGTGGGTATGTCAGTGGATATATCAGTGGGTATATCAGTGGGTATGTCAGTGGGCATATCAGTGGGTATATAAGTGGGTATACCAGTGGATATGTCAGTGGGTATATCAGTGGGTATGTCAGTGGTTATATCAGTGGGTATGTCAGTGGGTATATCAGTGGATATGTCAGTGGGTATATCAGTGGGTATGTCAGTGGGTATGTCAGTGGGTATGTCAGTGGGTATGTCAGTGGGTATTTCAGTGGGTATGTCAGTGGGTATGTCAGTGGATATATCAGTGGGTATATCAGTGGGTATGTCAGTGGGTATATCAGTGGGTATATCAGTGGGTATATCAGTGGATATGTCAGTGGGTATTTCAGTGGGTATGTCAGTGGGTATGTCAGTGGGTATGTCAGTGGGTATGTCAGTGGGTATACCAGTGGATATGTCAGTGGTTATGTCAGTGGGTATATCAGTGGATATACCAGTGGATATGTCAGTGGGTATATCAGTGGGTATGTCAGTGGTTATATCAGTGGGTATGTCAGTGGGTATATCAGTGGATATGTCAGTGGGTATATCAGTGGGTATGTCTGTGGATATTTCAGTGGGTATGTCAGTGGGTATGTCAGTGGGTATATCAGTGGGTATACCAGTGGATATGTCAGTGGTTATGTCAGTGGGTATGTCAGTGGGTATGTCAGTGGGTATACCAGTGGATATGTCAGTGGGTATGTCAGTGGGTATGTCAGTGGATATATCAGTGGGTATATCAGTGGGTATGTCAGTGGGTATATCAGTGGGTATGTCAGTGGGTGTGTCTGTGGATATTTCAGTGGGTATGTCAGTGGGTATGTCAGTGGGTATGTCAGTGGGTATGTCAGTGGGTATACCAGTGGATATGTCAGTGGGTATGTCAGTGGGTATGTCAGTGGATATATCAGTGGGTATATCAGTGGGTATGTCAGTGGGTATATCAGTGGGTATGTCAGTGGGTATGTCAGTGGGTGTGTCTGTGGATATTTCAGTGGGTATGTCAGTGGGTATATCAGTGGGTATGTCAGTGGGTATATCAGTGGGTATGTCAGTGGGTATGTCAGTGGGTATGTCAGTGGATATATCAGTGGGTATATCAGTGGGTATGTCACTGGGTATATCAGTGGGTATATCAGTGGGTATATCAGTGGATATGTCAGTGGGTATGTCAGTGGGTATGTCAGTGGTTGTCAGTGGGTATATCAGTGGGTATGTCAGTGGGTGTATCTGTGGATATTTCAGTGGGTATGTCAGTGGATATATCAGTGGATATATCAGTAAATATAAGGATGGATATGTCATTGGGTGTGTCGTGGAAAATATTAGTGGGTGTATAAGTAGTATTATCAGTGGGAATGTCAGTGGGCGTGTAGGTGGTAGTGTTAGTGGGCGTGTCAGTGGGCGTGTAGGTGGTAGTGTTAGTGGGCGTGTAGGTGGTAGTGTCAGTGGGCGTGTAGGTGGTAGTGTTAGTGGGCGTGTCAGTGGGCGTGTAGGTGGTAGTGTTAGTGGGCGTGTAGGTGGTAGTGCTAGTGGGCGTGTCAGTGAGCGTGTAGGTGGTAGTGTTAGTGGGCGTGTCAGTAGGCGTGTAGGTGGGTAGATCAGCAGGCGGGTACGTAGTTTGGGGGTTAACCACGCCCATTAGTCGCTCCAAGAAGTTCTCAATGTTATTTAGTTCCTCCTTGATGTTCTCCAGGAGCTCCTCTTCCGTCATGCCCAGATCTGTGAGGGTGAGAAGAACAACACGCGTGAACACAGGCAGAACACGGGGTGAAGAACACAAGATGAACGGAGGCAGAGCCTTCACCCTCACTACAATAGGAATTCGACATCTGCACCACCGGTCCAAGGGGAGCCGGTCGGCCGAGCGGACAGCACGCTGGACTTGTGATCCTGGGTTCGATCCCAGGCACCAGCGAGAAACAATGGGCAGAGTTTCTTTCACCCTATGCCCCTGTTACCTAGCAGTAAATAGGTACCTGGGTGATAGTCAGCTGTCACGGGCTGCTTCCTGGGGGTGGAGGCCTGGTCGAGGACCGGGCCGCGGGGACACTAAAAGCCCCGAAATCATCTCAAGATAACCACGAGGGAGGAAACTTGGAGCCTGGCAGCGGTGTGGTCAACAACAACAGCTGCTTCATGCTCACCTAGTGTGTCCTCTGGTGGTTGAGCCGGCCGGTAAGAGCCTCTAGTGTCCATTAACGGTGTACAGTGTTTTTAGTATAACAAGTAGTCTTGGTTATTACCTAAAGAAAGTAAAGAATCTTGACGTATACGGCTCATGTGGGTACTAGTTTCTGTCACCCAAGTGTCATAAGACACACACCCCCCCACTGATATTTAAAATTCCTGATATTTAAAACTTGTGTTTTAAATATCAAGAATTTAAATTGATTAAGTTTTAAATATCAGGAATTTCTTTTTTAGGTTTATTAAACAATATAGATTTTATACAAAATTTAAAATATCCTGAGTTACTTTACAATTTATTGATATATTTTAGTTTTGTTTTATTAGTTTTATAAAACTGTAATATCAATATAGCTATAGGTTAAGTACTAATTGTAATTAAGAAGCAATAAAATTATTATCTTCAAAAACTAAGACGGTTAGGTGAGGTTGTGGTTTTCTATTCAGTTTTTTAGGTAAACTTAAATATTCACAATATATTTGACTACAATTTAATACTAAGTGAAAATAAATACAATTCCTAACTGCTATGAATAGTTCACACCTATGGCAGGGGTCCCCCAAGGGTCATACATCAGCCCTGTGCTCTTTAACCTTTTCGTGAATGATTTGCCACGCCCCATCCACAATGACACAATTATTACCCAATTCGCAGACGATGTCATTCACGTTGTCACGTCGATGCCTGCTGGACAAAATACAAAACACGACTTGATGATTAGGAAGGTCAAGGAGGAACTAGCCGCCACTGCAACGTGGGAGAGGGAGTGGAAAATCGTGACCAACTCCAGCTAAACTCAACTATGCTCGATAGGCTGCTGGGTTAGCTCCCTGGGAGCTATCAACATTGGAGGCACGCTGACAAAGGTTCAGAACTCAACCACGATCCTGGGATATAACATATCAAGACTCCTGAACTCTAATGAATATATCAACAGGAAGGCAGCAATTGCCAGGACTCAACTAGCCAAGCTATATCGCTTTCATCAGGCCCCACAACATGTAAAACTTCACCTCTACAAGATGCTCATTCGGCCAACCCTAGAATACCCGGACACCTCACTCACTCTGGCAAAGAAATCGAACATGCTGAAACTGCAACGGGTCCAGAACAGGGCACTCTGATTTGTGGCAAATGTGTCACTCTTAGACAGAGTGCGCATAGAAGACCTTCATAACAGACTGAGGATTGACCCACTGAACGGTCGCCTGAGTCGCCTCTCAATCAAACAGCGATATAAGAGGAAAAGTATGTACACCCAAATCGTGAGGACCCCTTTGTTGTCCTCAACACAACGAATTACGCTATGCTCGACCAGCCCCACAGATCGAGGAGGATGTCCCTCCAACAAAGGGTAAGAAGATACATCCACGACAGAGCCTACCCCAGGCCCAGGATCTTGAGCAACCTACCACAAGAGGATGAATGGCATTGTACACCTATGTCCTACGACCTGAAACCCACCGATTAAGGATTTAATAACTCCACTCAACCACCAACAACTGATATAAAAACAAGCACAGCTCTCCAGGAAAATCGGCGAGTAGCTACTTAATCAACCACCACCTGTTTTATGGCTACTCACCGCCAGCTGATAAAAAAACGAGCCTTTTACTAACCACCATATATCACCTACACTTTCATCCATCACCTCTCATCACAATCAACCCCAAAGTGGTTGGGCCACTTACCTGTAACCCCCCTCCTCTCCCTCACACCCTAATCCTTTTCAAGTTTTCCTACATCCTCCCCCATCCTTCTGTTCCTGACTTACCAGTCCTATGGTCTTCAAACTAGAAACTAATTGAAATTGAAAACTTCATCCTAAAATTCTGAGTGTTTTAACAGAAAACGAGGAGAATTAAATCGGGGAGGGGGTTGGGTAAATGTAACAGCCCCATAAGTGCAATTATGGACTGTTTGACAGTAAGAAAATGTACTTATTACACTTGGTATTAATTCGTACTGTCAATTCGGAGGATGGGTTGCTGAAAGAGAGGGAAGGGTGAGGAGGTGGAGGAGTGGCCCTGCTGATAAGGAAGGACTGGACCTTTGATGAGATGGAAATTCCGGGCTGTGACGGATTCAGAGATTACATAACAGGAACTATAACAATGGGTGGACCTAAGATAATAGTGGCAGTCATTTACAACCCTCCCCTAAATGACAGAAGACCCAGACAGGAGTTTGAAAGGAACAACATGGCAACTAATAATATAATAGAGAGAGCAGCTTCAGTTGCCTGCAGGAATGGTTCAAGACTCTTATGGGTGATTTCAACCATGGAAAGATAGACTGGGAGAATGGGGACCCACATGGTGGTGCAGATACGTGGCGAGCTAAACTCTTGAAAGTGGCAACAAGAAACTTTCTGAGCCAACATGTCAGGGAACCCACAAGAATGAGAGGCAATGACGAACCAGCTAGACTAAACCTGATATTCACCCTGAATTACCCTCCTGTGTGTAAAACTAGTAGGGTACGGCTTACCCTGAGCTATGGGAAGGGAAAGCTCTCAGCCTGCTAACAGGAGTCAGCAGTCGTCTGCTCCTGTACCCTCCTGTGTGTAAAACTAGTAGGGTAAGGCTTACCATGAGCTATGGGAAGGGAAAGCTCTCAGCCAGCTAACAGGAGTCAGCAGTCGTCTGCTCCTGTACCCTCCTGTGTGTAAAACTAGTAGGGTAAGGCTTACCATGAACTATGGGAAGGGAAAGCTCTCAGCCAGCTAACAGGAGTCAGCAGTCGTCTGCTCCTGTACCCACCTGTGTGTAAAACTAGTAGGGTAAGGCTTACCCTGAGCTATGGGAAGGGAAAGCTCTCAGCCAGCTAACAGGAGTCAGCAGTCGTCTGCTCCTGTACCCTCCTGTGTGTAAAACTAGTAGGGTAAGGCTTACCATGAGCTATGGGAAGGGAAAGCTCTCAGCCAGCTAACAGGAGTCAGCAGTCGTCTGCTCCTGTACCCTCCTGTGTGTAAAACTAGTAGGGTAAGGCTTACCATGAGCTATGGGAAGGGAAAGCTCTCAGCCAGCTAACAGGAGTCAGCAGTCGTCTGCTCCTGTACCCTCCTGTGTGTAAAACTAGTAGGGTAAGGCTTACCATGAGCTATGGGAAGGGAAAGCTCTCAGCCAGCTAACAGGAGTCAGCAGTCGTCTGCTCCTGTACCCTCCTGTGTGTAAAACTAGTAGGGTAAGGCTTACCATGAGCTATGGGAAGGGAAAGCTCTCAGCCAGCTAACAGGAGTCAGCAGTCGTCTGCTCCTGTACCCACCTGTGTGTAAAACTAGTAGGGTAAGGCTTACCATGAGCTATGGGAAGGGAAAGCTCTCAGCCAGCTAACAGGAGTCAGCAGTCGTCTGCTCCTGTACCCACCTGTGTGTAAAACTAGTAGGGTAAGGCTTACCATGAGCTATGGGAAGGGAAAGCTCTCAGCCAGCTAACAGGAGTCAGCAGTCGTCTGCTCCTGTACCCTCCTGTGTGTAAAACTAGTAGGGTAAGGCTTACCATGAGCTATGGGAAGGGAAAGCTCTCAGCCAGCTAACAGGAGTCAGCAGTCGTCTGCTCCTGTACCCACCTGTGTGTAAAACTAGTAGGGTAAGGCTTACCATGAGCTATGGGAAGGGAAAGCTCTCAGCCAGCTAACAGGAGTCAGTAGTCGTCTGCTCCTGTACCCTCCTGTGTGTAAAACTAGTAGGGTAAGGCTTACCATGAGCTATGGGAAGGGAAAGCTCTCAGCCAGCTAACAGGAGTCAGCAGTCGTCTGCTCCTGTACCCACCTGTGTGTAAAACTAGTAGGGTAAGGCTTACCATGAGCTATGGGAAGGGAAAGCTCTCAGCCAGCTAACAGGAGTCAGCAGTCATCTGCTCCTGTACCCTCCTGTGTGTAAAACTAGTAGGGTAAGGCTTACCATGAGCTATGGGAAGGGAAAGCTCTCAGCCAGCTAACAGGAGTCAGCAGTCGTCTGCTCCTGTACCCTCCTGTGTGTAAAACTAGTAGGGTAAGGCTTACCATGAACTATGGGAAGGGAAAGCTCTCAGCCAGCTAACAGGAGTCAGCAGTCGTCTGCTCCTGTACCCACCTGTGTGTAAAACTAGTAGGGTAAGGCTTACCATGAACTATGGGAAGGGAAAGCTCTCAGCCAGCTAACAGAATACTCTTAAAATACTCCAGAGCACATCATGGTTGGGTCTGTTGCGTGCGTGTGTGTTGGGACGTCCAGGAATGTGAGTTCCATACAATTGCCTCAATACTTCCTCACAATCACTGTTACAATCACGTCAATAACACATCACAATCACTGTTACAATCACGTCAATAACACATCACAATCACAGAGCTTAACACTTTGGTGTTACACCAGACTTGGAGAAAACTGGTGATAACGTTCTTGTGTTATCAGATGATAAAGGTATGGGAGTCCTGGACCCACCCTGTGCGTCACCCCAGCCATCACAGGTCAGTGGGTCGGTGTACCTGTCGTCTGGGGGTGGTCCTAACCTAACCTAACCTTACCCTAACCTTAACAAGACTAACCAAACCAAAACTCGATTAACCGTATCCAATTTAACCTATCCTTGCCTAACTGAGCCTAACCTGACCTAATCTAAGATTAGCAAAGCTTACCTGTAGGCCAAGGAGTAGCCTCTTGGGCTGTGACGGTGTCGACGCCGCTCAGGAACGCCACAAGGAACAAGACGAGTGGGAACACCTTCGCCATAACTCTGTGCCACTCGCCAACCATCATAGTCGGCTCTCACGATCCCACACTTTCCTAAAATATTAATAATTGTAGTGTATATGTAGATATATATAGGGAAGGGGCTACAGAGAATGTAAACAGGACTATATATACGGTTTGGCCAACATGATATCAGATAGTGTCATGAGGGATCGAACCTGCGACCTCTGTGCTCCCGGACAGGCTACGATTTCCTCATAGCTGCTCCCCCAGAGGGCATAGCTGTGACGGACTTGTCTCTGAAGCTAGACGCAGATATGGTGAAATGATCAATGATGGAGTCAGAGCTTGTCTCCTGTGGATACCTTCCCATATTGGTCTCTGAATGCATGATACAACTGATGAGTTGGCCAAGACTTTTGCTCGTAAAGAGGGAATTGATTACCAACTTGGACTGCCTTTGAGCAGTCTGAGGGCAGCAATATTCCCGGAACATCAACAAAATCTCGTAGACTTGAGGCAAAGTGAAATTCACACCAGTTGCTCCATCTATTATCATTCTATTATACAGGAAGAACCGCACGTCTATGGGTCATCCAATAATGTTAGCAGACTTCTAGATGTTACCACTGCTAGGCTTAGGCTCGGCTACAAGTACCTCTGGCAGTTGGTAACATCTGCTGATGTAGATCTGACTAAATGTAAACTGTCAGCTGAACTATTCGCATACTTTGCGTCATTATATAATGGAATGTGACAAATCGTGGAATTCAGAGATGACGCCATCAATGGAGTCCAAGAAATGTGTAAGTACTTCATTCATAATGATATACTGCCAGGAATCTTAGCAAAGTATCCTAAATTTGCTTAATGTAGGTAATGCCTGCACATGACCGCAAAGCTGCCGCCCAGTTGGGTGGGTGTGGAGCACATGACTGTAAAGCTGCCGCCCAGTTGGGTGGGTGTGGAGCACATGACTGTAAAGCTGCCGCCCAGTTGGGTGGGTGTGGAGCAAGACTAGTAACTGTGTGACTCACCATAGATGTAAAGTGCCTTGTATAGTGACTGTTGTGAGCCTCTTGTTGATCACTTGTGATATAAGAAGAAAATTCATATACTCACCTAGTTGTGCTTGCGGGGGTTGAGCTCTGGCTCTTTGGTCCCGCCTCTCAACCGTCAATCAACTGGTGTACAGGTTCCTGCGCCTATTGGGCTCTATCATATCTACACTTGAAACTGTGTGTATATATTTGTGTAAATGATCAAGAGAATGGGTCAGGATAAGGATTTGGGATGGGACGGGGGGAAGGAATGGTGCCCAACCACTTGTGGACGGTCAGGGATTGAACGCGGACCTGCATTACGTGAGACCATCGCTTCAAGGCGGGATACACGTGAAGCTGAGAAAGAATGATCAATATTGTGGAACGAAAGAAAGATGTAGATGTTTCGCAGGAGGGGAGATTGATGAGTCCATTCCCCAAGTGCTTGCGGATGTGTGACAAGTGCTCACACACACTTCATCAACATTATGTTAGAGTGCGAGTGTGTCACTGCCTAATGTGTCGTTACTGAGTGTGTGTACAGGCATAAATGTGTGAGTGTGTGTGTGTGCTTGAGTGTATATGCTTGTGTGAGTGTGTACTCACNGGCTTGCTGTGGGCCCTCACGATGACAGACACAGCCCTGTCTTGCTGTGGGCCCTCACGTTGATGACACAGCCTCTGAGGCTTGCTGTGGGTCCTCACGTGACAGACACAGCCCTGAGGCTTGCTGTGGGCCCTCACGTTGACGACACAGTCCCCTGAGGCTTGCTGTGGGCCCTCACGTTGACAGACACAGCCCTGAGGCTTGCTGTGGGCCCTCACGATGACTGACACAGTCCCTGAGGCTTGCTGTGGTCCTCACGTTGACAGACACAGCCCCTGAGGCTTGCTGTGGGCCCTCACGTTGACAGACACAGTCCTGAGGCTTGCTGTGGGCCCTCACGTTGACAGACACAGTCCTGAGGCTTGCTGTGGCCCTCACTTGACAGACACAGCTCTGAGGCTTGCTGTGGGTCCTCACGTTGACAGACACTCCCCCCCCTGAGGCTTGCTGTGGGTCCTCACGTTGACAGACACAGTCCTGAGCTTGCTGTGGGCCCTCACGTTGACAGACACAGCCCTGAGGCTTGCTGTGGTCCTCACGTTGACAGACACAGCCCTGAGGCTTGCTGTGGGCCCTCACGTTGACAGACACACCCTGAGGCTTGCTGTGGGTCCTCACGTTGACAGACACAGCCCCTGAGGCTTGCTGTGGTCCTCACGTTGACAGACACAGTCCCTGAGGCTTGCTGTGGGTCCTCACGTTGACAGACACAGTCCTGAGGCTTGCTGTGGGCCCTCACGTTGACACACAGCCCCTGAGGCTTGCTGTGGGTCCTTACATTGAGAGACACAGCCCTGGGCTTGCTGTGGGCCCTCACGTTGACAGACACAGTCCCTGAGGCTTGCTGTGGGCCCTCACATTGACAGAACACAGCCCTGGGGCTTGCTGTGGGCCTCACGTTGACAGACACAGTCCCTGAGGCTTGCTGTGGGTCTTCACGTTGACAGACACAGTCCCTGAGGCTTGCTGTGGGTCCTCACGTTGACTGACACAGTCCCTGAGGCTTGCTGTGGGTCCTCACGATGACTGACACAGTCCTGAGGCTTGCTGTGGGTCCTCACGTTGACTGACACAGTCCCTGAGGCTTGCTGTGGGTCCTCACGTTGACAGACACAGCCCTGAGGCTTGCTGTGGTCCCTCACGTTGACAGACACAGCCTCTGAGGCTTGCTGTGGGTCCTCACGTTGACAGACACAGTCTCTGAGGCTTGCTGTGGGTCCTCACGTTGACAGACACAGTCCCTGAGGCTTGCTGTGGGCCCTCACGTTGACAGACACAGCCCTGAGGCTTGCTGTGGGCCCTCACGTTGACAGACACAGCCCCTGAGGCTTGTTGTGGGTCCTCACGTTGACAGACACAGCCCCTGAGGCTTGCTGTGGGTCCTCACGTTGACAGACACAGTCCAGAGGCTTGCTGTGGGTCCTCACGTTGACAGACACAGCCTCTGAGGCTTGCTGTGGGTCCTCACGTTGACAGACACAGCCTCTGAGGCTTGCTGTGGGTCCTCACGTTGACAGACACAGTCTCTGAGGCTTGCTGTGGGTCCTCACGTTGACAGACACAGTCCCTGAGGCTTGCTGTGGGTCCTCACGTTGAAAGACACAGTCCCTGAGGCTTGCTGTGGGTCCTCACGTTGACAGACACAGCCTCTAAGGCTTGCTGTGGGTCCTCACGTTTACAGACACAGTCCCTGAGGCTTGCTGTGGGCCCTCACGTTGACAGTCACAGTCCCTGAGGCTTGCTGTGGGCCCTCACGTTGACAGACACAGCCTCTGAGGCTTGCTGTGGGTCCTCACGTTGACAGACACAGTCCCTGAGGCTTGCTGTGGGCCCTTACATTGAGAGACACAGCCCTGGGGCTTGCTGTGGGCCCTCACGTTGACAGACACAGTCCCTGAGGCTTGCTGTGGGCCCTTACATTGAGAGACACAGCCCTGGGCTTGCTGTGGGCCCTCACGTTGACAGACACAGTCCCTGAGGCTTGCTGTGGGTCTTCACGTTGACAGACACAGTCCCTGAGGCTTGCTGTGGGTCCTCACGTTGACAGACACAGTCCCTGAGGCTTGCTGTGGGTCCTCACGTTGACAGACACAGTCCCTGAGGCTTGCTGTGGGCCCTCACGTTGACAGACACAGTCCCTGAGGCTTGCTGTGGGCCCTCACGTTGACAGACACAGTCCCTGAGGCTTGCTGTGGGCCCTCACGTTGACAGACACAGTCCCTGAGGCTTGCTGTGGGCCCTCACGTTGACAGACACAGTCCCTGAGGCTTGCTGTGGGTCCTCACGTTGACTGACGCAGTCCCTGAGGCTTGCTGTGGGTCCTCACGTTGACAGACACAGTCCCTGAGGCTTGCTGTGGGCCCTCACGTTGACAGACACAGTCCCTGAGGCTTGCTGTGGGCCCTCACGTTGACAGACACAGTCCCTGAGGCTTGCTGTGGGCCCTCACGTTGACTGACGCAGTCCCTGAGGCTTGCTGTGGGTCCTCACGTTGACAGTCACAGTCTCTGAGGCTTGCTGTGGGCCCTCACGTTGACTGACGCAGTCCCTGAGGCTTGCTGTGGGTCCTCACGTTGACAGACACAGTCTCTGAGGCTTGCTGTGGGTCCTCACGTTGACAGTCACAGTCCCTGAGGCTTGCTGTGGGCCCTCACGTTGACAGACACAGCCTCTGAGGCTTGCTGTGGGTTCTCACGTTGACAGTCACAGGCCTGGGGCTTGCTGTGGGCCCTCACGTTGACAGACACAGTCCCTGAGGCTTGCTGTGGGCCCTCACGTTGAGAGACACAGCCCTGGGGCTTGCTGTGGGCCCTCACGTTGACAGACACAGTCCCTGAGGCTTGCTGTGGGTCCTCACGTTGACAGACACAGTCCGTGAGGCTTGCTGTGGGTCCTCACGTTGACAGACACAGTCCGTGAGGCTTGCTGTGGGTCCTCACGTTGACAGACACAGTCCCTGAGGCTTGCTGTGGGTCCTCACGTTGACAGACACAGTCCCTGAGGCTTGCTGTGGGCCCTCACGTTGACAGACACAGCCTCTGAGGCTTGTTGTGGGTCCTCACGTTGACAGACACAGTCCCTGAGGCTTGCTGTGGGTCCTCACGTTGACTGACACAGTCCCTGAGGCTTGCTGTGGGTCCTCACGTTGACAGACACAGTCCCTGAGGCTTGCTGTGGGTCCTCACGTTGACTGACACAGTCCCTGAGGCTTGCTGTGGGCCCTCACGTTGACAGACACAGCCCCTGAGGCTTGCTGTGGGCCCTCACGTTACTGACACAGTTCCTGAGGCTTGCTGTGGGTCCTCACGTTGACAGACACAGCCCCTGAGGCTTGCTGTGGGCCCTCACGTTGACTGACACAGTCCTTGAGGCTTGCTGTGGGTCCTCACGTTGACAGACACAGTCCCTGAGGCTTGCTGTGGGCCCTCACGTTACTGACACAGTTCCTGAGGCTTGCTGTGGGTCCTCACGTTGACTGACACAGTCCCTGAGGCTTGCTGTGGGCCCTCACGATGACTGACACAGTTCCTGAGGCTTGCTGTGGGTCCTCACGTTGACTGACACAGTCCCTGAGGCTTGCTATGGGTCCTCACGTTGACAGACACAGCTCTGAGGCTTGCTGTGGGTCCTCACGTTGACTGACACAGTCCCTGAGGCTTGCTGTGGGTCCTCACGTTGACAGACACAGTCCCTGAGGCTTGCTGTGGGTCCTCACGTTGACTGACACAGTCCTGAGGCTTGCTGTGGGTCCTCACGTTGACAGAGAGATACCACACTGGACAGAAAGATACCACACTGGACATAAAGATACCACACTGGACAGAAAGATACCAACACTGGACAGAAAGATACCAACACTGGACAGAAAGATACCAACACTGGACAGAAAGATACCAACACTGGACAGAAAGATACCACACTGGACAGAAAGATACCAACACTGGACAGAAAGATACCAACACTGGACAGAAAGATACCAACACTGGACAGAAAGATACCAACACTGGACAGAAAGATACCAACACTGGACAGAAAGATACCAACACTGGACAGAAAGATACCAACACTGGACAGAAAGATACCAACACTGGACAGAAAGATACCAACACTGGACAGAAAGATACCAACACTGGACAGAAAGATACCAACACTGGACAGAAAGATACCAACACTGGACAGAAAGATACCAACACTGGACAGTAAGATACCAACACTGGACAGTAAGATACCACACTGGACAGAAAGATACCAACACTGGACAGTAAGATACCACACTGGACAGTAAGATACCACACTGGACAGTAAGATACCAACACTGGACAGTAAGATACCACACTGGACAGTAAGATACCACACTGGACAGAAAGATACCAACACTGGACAGTAAGATACCACACTGGACAGAAAGATACCAATACTGGACAGTAAGATACCAGACATGACAGAAAGATACCAACACTGGACAGTAAGATACCAACACTGGACAGTAAGATACCAACACTGGACAGAAAGATACCAACACTGGACAGTAAGATACCACACTGGACAGAAAGATACCAACACTGGACAGAAAGATACCACACTGGACAGAAAGATACCAACACTGGACAGAAAGATACCACACTGGACAGAAAGATACCACACTGGACAGAAAGATACCAACACTGGACAGTATGATACCACACTGGACAGTAAGATACCACACTGGACAATAAGATACCAACACTGGACAGTAAGATACCACACTGGACAGTAAGATACCACACTGGACAGTAAGATACCACACTGGACAGAAAGATACCAACACTGGACAGAAAGATACCAACACTGGACAGAAAGATACCAACACTGGACAGAAAGATACCAACACTGGACAGTAAGATACCACACTGGACAGTAAGATACCACACTGGACAGAAAGATACCAACACTGGACAGAAAGATACCAACACTGGACAGAAAGATACCAACACTGGACAGTAAGATACCAACACTGGACAGTAAGATACCAACACTGGACAGAAAGATACCAACACTGGACAGAAAGATACCAACACTGGACAGAAAGATACCAACACTGGACAGAAAGATACCAACACTGGACAGAAAGATACCAACACAGGACAGAAAGATACCAACACTGGACAGAAAGATACCAACACTGGACAGTAAGATACCAACACAGGACAGAAAGATACCAACACTGGACAGAAAGATACCACACTGGACAGTAAGATACCACACTGGACAGTAAGATACCACACTGGACAGTATGATACCACACTGGACAGTAAGATACCACACTGGACAGTAAGATACCACACTGGACAGTAAGATACCACACTGGACAGTAAGATACCACACTGGACAGAAGATACCAACACTGGACAGTGAGATACCAACACTGGACAGAAAGATACCAATACTGGACAGTAAGATACCACACTGGACAGAAGATACCAACACTGGACAGTGAGATACCAACACTGGACAGAAAGATACCAACACTGGACAGAAAGATACCAACACTGGACAGTGAGATACCAACACTGGACAGAAAGATACCAACACTGGACAGAAAGATACCAACACTGACAGTGAGATACCAACACTGGACAGAAAGATACCAACACTGGACAGAAAGATACCAACACTGGACAGTGAGATACCAACACTGGACAGAAGATACCAACACTGGACAGAAAGATACCACACTGGACAGTGAGATACCACACTGGACAGAAAGATACCAACACTGGACAGTGAGATACCACACTGGACAGAAAGATACCAACACTGGAGAAAGATACCACACTGGACAGTAAGATACCAACACTGGACAGAAAGATACAACACTGGACAGAAAGATACCACACTGGACAGAAGATACCACACTGGACAGAAAGATACCAACACTGGACAGTAAGATACCACACTGGACAGTATGATACCACACTGGACAGTAAGATACCACACTGGACAGAAAGATACCAACACTGGACAGAAAGATACCAACACTGGACAGGAAGATACCAACACTGGACAGAAAGATACCAACACTGGACAGTAAGATACCAACACTGGACAGAAAGATACCAACACTGGACAGAAAGATACCAACACTGGACAGTGAGATACCAACACTGGACAGAAAGATACCACACTGGACAGAAGATACCAACTGGACAGAAAGATACCAACACTGGACAGTGAGATACCAACACTGGACAGAAAGATACCAACACTGGACAGTAAGATACCAACACTGGACAGTAAGATACCACACTGGACAGTATGATACCACACTGGACAGAAAGATACCAACACTGGACAGAAGATACCAACACTGGACAGAAGATACCAACACTGGACAGAAAGATACCAACACTGGACAGTGAGATACCAACACTGGACAGAAAGATACCACACTGGACAGAAAGATACCAACACTGGACAGTAAGATACAACACTGGACAGAAAGATACCAACACTGGACAGAAAGATAACAACACTGGACAGAAAGATACCAACACTGGACAGAAAGATACCAACACAGGACAGAAAGATACCAACACTGGACAGAAAGATACCAACACTGGACAGAAGATACCAACACTGGACAGTGAGATACCAACACTGGACAGAAAGATACCAACACTGGACAGAAGATACCAACACTGGACAGTGAGATACCAACACTGGACAGTGAGATACCAACACTGGACAGAAAGATACCAACACTGGACAGTGAGATACCAACACTGGACAGAAAGATACCAACACTGGACAGAAAGATACCAACACTGGACAGTGAGATACCAACACTGGACAGAAAGATACCAACACTGGACAGAAAATACCAACACTGGACAGTAAGATACCAACACTGGACAGAAAGATACCAACACTGGACAGAAAGATACCAACACTGGACAGAAAGATGCCACACTGGACAGAAAGATACCAACACTGGACAGTGAGATACCAACACTGGACAGAAAGATACCAACACTGGACAGAAAGATACAACACTGGACAGAAAGATACCAACACTGGACAGAAAGATACCAACACTGGACAGAAAGATACCAACTGGACAGTGAGATACCAACACTGGACAGAAAGATACCACACTGGACAGTGAGATACCAACACTGGACAGTGAGATACCAACACTGGACAGAAAGATACCAACACTGGACAGAAAGATACCAACACTGGACAGTGAGATACCAACACTGGACAGAAAGATACCAACACTGGACAAATTCTCCTCATCTTTATCAGCTTAAAACTTAAAGGAAAATAAAGAACTTTGAACTTATGTTTATTACAAATCTTCCAGTAACTTTCCTTACGTAATAAAGAAAGGAGAGACAGAATTTTTGTAACATAGAACTCTACTTGGCCATCTCACGGGATTATTGTTATTTCCCCAAGTTTTTTCCCAAGAGGTATTTTCCCAAGTTTTTTCCCCAAGAGGTATTTTCCCAAGTTTTGTCCAAGAGTTATTTTCCCAAGTTATTTTTCCCTAGAACTATTTCCTTAAATAGTTATTTCCTCAGAGTTATTGCCCAAAAAAGTTATTTCCTCCATCTGTTTTTCCAAATTTATTTCCCCAAGAGGAATTTGCCTCCAATAGTTATTTCCCTAGAGAGTTATTTTCCCAAGAGTTATTGCTTAAAGAGTTATTTCCCTTAAGAGTTATTTCCTTCAAGAGATATTTCCCCTAAGAGTTTTTCCCAAGAGTTATTTCCCCATCAGTTATTTCCCCAAACGTTATTTCCTCAAGAGTTTTTTCAATAGTTATTTCCACGAAGAGTTATTTCCCCAAGAGTTATTCCTTCAAGAGTTATTTCCCCTAAGAATTATGTTCTCAAAGAATTATTTTGTCAAAAGTCATTTACTCAAAAGATTTTTCCTCTGGAAATTATTTCGTATATTAGTTATTTCCTCTTGGAGTTTTTCCCTCTGGTAAATATTTTGATATTTTAACTCTTGATTATGAATTATTTCCCAGCTGTGGATAATATCCCAAGCAGGAAAGAACTGCCTTGTTTCAAGGTAGTTCTCTACGTAACAACCCTTCCCCCACTCCATGAATGGTTAAATCGAAGCATTTCGATTTAGCCAATCTGGTTAATTCGAAGGATTATGATTAATGACTTATATAGTACGTTAATTATGGTTCTAATCGAAGCAAGGAACCGGTTCGGACTCTGTTGATATGGTGACCATGTCGTTCTAGAGAGTATCGGTCGTCTATATCTGTGGCTGGTGACGACCACCTCTGACGACTGTAGTCATCCTTGGGAGCCGCTGAAGACAGTTGGTTGTCGCTAATAGCCCCTGGAGCGCTGAAGGGCCTTGTGTCCATCCAACAGCCGGGGTCTCTGCTACCCTTAGGGTTGACGCAGAGTCTGTGGTGTCGCGGAAGGCTGCCGGTGTCGCAATACGACCTGCGTCTGTTGTCGTACGCGTCGACGGTACTGCGCACTCTGGGAATGGCTCCGATGGGGGTGTGGTGGCGGTGAAAGCCGGGTTGTCGTGGCCCGCCTCCAGGAAGCTCCTGACGGGGATGTTCTCTCCACACGGCTCCTGCAGGGGGGACATGGCAACCTTCAGAACAATATTCTTAGCAAAAGTACAAGCATAACTCTTAAAGGGCGCAATTTATCTATAGTTGGGGTGAGTAACTATTGCGGGACGGTGCACCACAGCTAAATATGGTTCGAAGGACCAAATAACCTGTTTCCCCACATTAGCTCATCTCAAGCTTAATCCTCGACCAGGCCTCCTTCCTGTTACATCCCCCAGGAAGCAGCCCGTAGGAGCTGTTTAACTCCCAGGTACCTATTTACTGCTAGGTAAGAGGGGCATCAGGGTGAAAGAAACATTTTGCCCATTTGTCTCCACCTCCACCGGGGATCGAACCCGGACCCCCAGGACTACGAATCCGAAGCCCTGTCCACTCAGCTGCCAGACACCCTCTCACACTACATGGTACTTATATAGTGTCTCTTTCATGGCATTTTTCAGTGTCATGAGCTCGTTATCGTGACGATTATGGATAAACTCGAATTGAATGCAAAGTAACTATCACTTAGGGAAGAGGATGAGCTTGCATGCAAGTGTGTGCTAGACAGGAGACAGTCTAGAAATGATCACTGATGGAGTGATATTGTTGACCTAGCAGTAAATATGTACGCAAGAGCTAGGATGTACGATGCTAAATATGTACACAGCTGTTGTAGGATGCATCCTGCAGAGGCCTTTTCACCTGGATAATCCCCATAGTCTTCCTGTCCCCCCGACAACAGGAAAGCTTATTAATATTGCTGGCTGTGCACCTGTGTATCTTATTCCATAACATTTTAACATATACAAGCTGAGAATAAAGCTTAGGATACGTAAGCATCAAAAGACGCCATCACACGACTGTGTAGTGCCATAAAGCTTAGTGTCACTGTAGTGCCATAAAGCTCAGTGCCACTGTAGTGTCATAAAGCTTAGTGTCACTGTAGTGCCATAAAGCTTAGTGTCACTGTAGTGCCATTAAGCTTAGTGTCACTGTTGTGCCATAAAGCTTAGTGTCACTGTAGTGCCATAAAGCTCAGTGCCACTGTAGTGTCATAAAGCTTAGTGTCACTGTAGTGCCATAAAGCTTAGTGTCACTGTAGTGCCATAAAGCTCAGTGCCACTGTAGTGCCATAAAGCTTAGTGTCACTGTAGTGCCATAAAGCTTAGTGTCACTGTAGTGCCACTGTAGTGCCATTAAGCTTAGTGTCACTGTAGTGCCACTGTAGTGCCATTAAGCTTAGTGTCACTGTTGTGCCATAAAGCTCAGTGTCACTGTAGTGCCATTAAGCTTAGTGTCACTGTAGTCCCATTAAGCTAAGTGTCACTGTAGTGCTATAAAGCTTAGTGCCACTGTAGTGCCATTAAGCTTAGTGTCACTGTAGTCCCATAAAGCTCAGTGTCACTGTATTTTATGATTCGTGATTAATCTATACTTGTTCAGACTACACACTCTTGGTCTAAACGGCAACATCTGTTTATAAACACCTGCAAGAGTGTATGCTTTCTCAACGTATTTTCAGAAAAAAACAAGTGACCAAAACATCAGAAATAGAAAAATACTTACGGTCCATTTAAAACGTAACAGTACTCTAGTCAAATGTTTTTTTCTCACATAGATGTGTTCCCGTATAAGAGAGAGAGAGAGAGAGAGTAGTAGTTAGTTCTTCCTTACCTGAGTGAACTTCTCCTGCCGCATTCTGTGTCTTTTCTTGTGGAAGACATAAGCAGCCACCAAGGTGAGCGCCAGCACCATCGCGGCGCCCACCCCTCCGATCACCGCTGCCAGCGTCACGTCCATTTTCTTCACCCCTGCCAGCGATCGCTTCACTACCCGCTCTGCTCTATCTACAGTCTGTCAAGGTAAGCCCATCATCAATTGACTGATTGATGAAGATTAAGCGAAGAGTTGGCACGGGTATGAATAGCCCGTAAGTAGTAGGCCCTCATCACCAACCCTTCCTCGTTACACAGAACCGCATATTAACGTAAACTCTAAGGAGCAAAAACTGTCGTACTAGAAAATGGTAGCGGCTCACAAAATTGACATACTGTCCCGTTTTCTGTTTGTGGTTGCTCTGGTAGGTTAGGATAAGAGCACTTTAGTACGACAGTTTCTTAACGTTGGGAAACCTTACGAGGACGAACGGCATCATGACATATGAGGACGCACTAGCCGCAGGGATAATAGACACACTAAGAACAAGGATGCGAGGATACACTAAGAACTGGGATACCAGGACAAAGAACTTTTATACAAGGACAATATCATGTCCAAGAACGGTAAAAACGTTCCGTCTTCATTCCCATTCTCATGTTATGGTGAAAATTACACATTACAGCTGGTGTTTATTAATAAATCCCTGACACATATAAGGGATACTTTCTATAATTTGAAGAAAAACGTACAATATGCTGTGAGGAATACGGTATTATCACTTCACAAAAAAATCCTAGAATTCATTATAGCATCAAAGTTGAAACTGAAGAATAATAAAGAAGAAAGTTAACAAAACACAAAAATAACAAAATTAAAGCTATTACTATATATGGAAAAAAATACAATTTAAGCCAAATAACAACGGAGGAAAACATATGTTCACAGAAAGTGAAAAAAAGTTCTTCGAGAACAAAGTTTTAAGTGACGGTTCTCACCTTCTCCAGATCTTGTACGCCGGAGGCGAGGGCGTTCTTGTTGAATCCTTCAACTAAGCTTGGGTCGGCCTCCACCTCCTTGACCACTCCCTCCAGTTCCTCGGAGTGGTGCACCAGGTCCTCCAGCTGGTTCTCTGACACCTGGCCCTTGGCGATCTCGTGCGTCGTTGTCTCAATGCTTTTCATGACGCCTGTAAGGCGTTTGCAGAGATCCTTCTCATCCTGGGGATCATTCATGGCACACATTTCTTCCGTCAGCCCTGACGGAAAGTCTGTGAAAGGCGCTATTCTCTTTGTCCGGTTCGACGCCCCAGACCTGAATGGACGAACCCACTTTTGATTAGTCTCCAGCAGCAGATTTTCAGATTCTATTTCCATTTCTTTCTTGGGTGACTTCGATGTCTTGTATCCAGTAGATTCTTGTGGTACTGCGTCGCCAGGAAAAGATTGCGGGACTTCCTTCGGGGACTTCCATGTTTTGTTTACATCAGATTTTTGTGGCGACGAGTCGCCCGTGAAAGACTTTTCCAGGATAACTTTCCCTGCTTCTTCACTTGGTCTTCTGGCAACTCCCTCACGAAGCTTCGTTGTTCCTTCTGCCTCCATCTGAGGCCAATACCGTTCTGGCATCTTCAGCGCCATTTCTCTAGCATAATCTTCTCCAAGAGGCGTTCTTGATCTCTTAACCCGCCTTACTCTCCTGACAATCGGCGTCAAGTCTGTCGTCGGTGTGACTTCGTAGTGTGAGGATGAGTTCGACAATTTCGTGGTTCCGTTGTTCGTTAATTGTGAAGTGGACGATTCTGTTTCGATATCTTCAGAGAAATATAAGCTGAAATCGTCAGCGTCGTAAGAATATTCATCCGAATTAATTTCTGTGCTTTGTGATTTGAGAATTTTAAGCAGTTCAGATAAATTCTTCTCATTATCAGTGAGTGTGTCGTTGAAAGTATCAGTGGATATATCAGTGGATATATCAGTGGGTATTTCAGTGGTTATGTCAGTGGGTATGTTAGTGGGTATATCAGTGGATATGTCAGTGGGTATGTTAGTGGGTATGTCAGTGGATATATCAGTGGATATGTCAGTGGGTATGTTAGTGGGTATGTCAGTGGATATATCAGTGGGTATGTCAGTGGGTATATCAGTGGGCATGTCAGTGGGTATATCAGTGGGTATGTCAGTGGATATATCAGTGGGTATATCAGTGGGTATGTCAGTGGGCATATCAGTGGGTATATAAGTGGGTATACCAGTGGATATGTCAGTGGGTATATCAGTGGGTATGTCAGTGGTTATATCAGTGGGTATGTCAGTGGGTATATCAGTGGATATGTCAGTGGGTATATCAGTGGGTATATCAGTGGGTATGTCAGTGGATATATCAGTGGGTATATCAGTGGGTATGTCAGTGGGTATATCAGTGGGTATATCAGTGGGTATATCAGTGGATATGTCAGTGGGTATTTCAGTGGGTATGTCAGTGGGTATGTCAGTGGGTATGTCAGTGGGTATACCAGTGGATATGTCAGTGGTTATGTCAGTGGGTATATCAGTGGACATACCAGTGGATATGTCAGTGGGTATATCAGTGGGTATGTCAGTGGTTATATCAGTGGGTATGTCAGTGGGTATATCAGTGGATATGTCAGTGGGTATATCAGTGGGTATGTCTGTGGATATTTCAGTGGGTATGTCAGTGGGTATGTCAGTGGGTATATCAGTGGGTATACCAGTGGATATGTCAGTGGTTATGTCAGTGGGTATGTCAGTGGGTATGTCAGTGGGTATGTCAGTGGGTATACCAGTGGATATGTCAGTGGGTATGTCAGTGGGTATGTCAGTGGATATATCAGTGTGTATATCAGTGGGAATGTCAGTGGATATATCAGTGGGTATGTCAGTGGGTGTGTCTGTGGATATTTCAGTGGGTATGTCAGTGGGTATGTCAGTGGGTATATCAGTGGATATGTCAGTGGGTATATCAGTGGGTATGTCAGTGGGTATATCAGTGGGTATATCAGTGGGTATATCAGTGGATATGTCAGTGGGTATGTCAGTGGGTATGTCAGTGGGTTTGTCAGTGGGTATATCAGTGGGTATGTCAGTGGGTATATCAGTGGGTATGTCAGTGGATATATCAGTGGGTATATCAGTGGGTATGTCAGTGGGCATATCAGTGGGTATATCAGTGGGTATATCAGTGGATATGTCAGTGGGTATGTCAGTGGGTATGTCTGTGGATATTTCAGTGGGTATGTCAGTGGATATGTCAGTAGATATATCAGTAGATATAAGGATGGATATGTCATTGGGTGTGTCGTGGAAAATATTAGTGGGTGTATAAGTAGTATTATCAGTGGAATGTCAGTGGGCGTGTAGGTGGTAGTGTTAGTGGGCGTGTAGGTGGTAGTGTTAGTGGGCGTGTAGGTGGTAGTGTGAGTGGGCGTGTAGGTGGTAGTGTCAGTGGGCGTGTAGGTGGTAGTGTCAGTGGGCGTGTAGGTGGTAGTGTTAGTGGGCGTGTAGGTGGTAGTGTTAGTGGGCGTGTAGGTGGTAGTGTTAGTGGCGTGTAGGTGGTAGTGTTAGTGGGCGTGTAGGTGGTAGTGTTAGTGGGCGTGTAGGTGGTAGTGTTAGTGGGCGTGTAGGTGGTAGTGTTAGTGGGCGTGTAGGTGGTAGTGTGAGTGGGCGTGTAGGTGGTAGTGTTAGTGGGCGTGTAGGTGGTAGTGTGAGTGGGCGTGTAGGTGGTAGTGTTAGTGGGCGTGTAGGTGGTAGTGTCAGTGGGCGTGTAGGTGGTAGTGTGAGTGGGCGTGTGAGTGGGCGTGTCAGTGGGCGTGTAGGTGGTAGTGTCAGTGGGCGTGTAGGTGGTAGTGTTAGTGGGCGTGTAGGTGGTAGTGTGAGTGGGCGTGTAGGTGGTAGTGTTAGGGGCGTGTAGGTGGTAGTGTTAGTGGGCGTGTAGTGGTAGTGTTAGTGGGCGTGTAGGTGGTAGTGTGAGTGGGCGTGTAGGTGGTAGTGTTAGTGGGCGTGTAGGTGGTAGTGTGAGTGGGCGGTAGGTGGTAGTGTTAGTGGGCGTGTAGGTGGTAGTGTCAGTGGGCGTGTAGGTGGTAGTGTGAGTGGGCGTGTGAGTGGGCGTGTCAGTGGGCGTGTAGGTGTAGTGTCAGTGGGCGTGTAGGTGGTAGTGTCAGTGGGCGTGTAGATGGTAGTGTGAGTGGGCGTGCCAGTGGGTGTCAGTGGGCGTGTAGGTGGTAGTGTCAGTGAGCGTGTAAGTGGTAGTGTCAGTGGGCGTGTAGGTGGTAGTGTCAGTGGGCGTGTAGATGGTAGTGTGAGTGGGCGTGTCAGTGGGCGTGTCAGTGGGCGTGTCAGTGAGCGTGTAGGTGGTGTGTTAGTGGGCATGTCAGTGGGCGGTCAGTGAGCGTGTAGGTGGTAGTGTTAGTGGGCGTGTCAGTAGGCGTGTAGGTGGGTAGATCAGCAGGCGGGTACGTAGTTTGGGGGGTAACCACGCCCATTAGTCGCTCCAAGAAGTTCTCAATGTTATTTAGT
>WNGS01007267.1:0-14643 GCA_020271785.1 Procambarus virginalis
TATATATATATATACATATATATATATAACTGAAAACTCACACCAGGAAGTGACTCGAACCCATACTGCCAGAAGAACTCTGCAACTGATGTACAGGACCCTTAACCACTCGACCAACACGACCGGACAATATGTGTGTGTGTGTGTGTGTGTGTGGTGTGTGTGTGTGTGTGTGTGTGTGTGTTGTGTGTGTGTGTGTGTGTGTGTTTGTGTGTGTGTGTGTTTGTGTTTGTGTGTGTGTGTACTCACCTAATTGTACTCACCTAATTGTGCTTGCGGGGGTTGAGCTTTGGCTCTTTGGTCCCGCCTCTCAACTGTCAATCAACAGGTGAGATTAATGTGTGTGTGGTGTGTGTGTGTGTGTGTGTGTGTGTGTGGTGTGTTGTGTGTGTGTGTGGTGTGTGTGGTGTGTGTGTGTGTGTTTGGTGTGTGGTGTGTGTGTGTGTGTGTGTGTGTTGTTTGTGTGTGTGTGTGTGTGTGTGTGAGTGTGTGTGTGTAATCCAGTGAAGTGAGATCCGGTTCATTCAGTCTTTTCTTTCTTTATAGTTCTGTCCCTTTAGCTCGGGAAGGCGCTTAGGTGCATATTTTGGAACCGTTTCTAGTTTTGTTATGTGCTTCTTTATGTACGGGTTTCATACTGGGGCAGCATATTCAGTAATCGATCTCCCATAGGATGTATTTAGAGCTCGGAATGGATCTTTGACCACTTTCGTGAAGGGTAACCGGACGTTTGCCAGTATGGCATATGCTGCCCTCGTTATCGTGCTGATGTGCGCCTCTGGTGATAGATCTCCAGTTATGTCCACTCCCAAGTCATTTTCTTTATCAGTAGTTGGATGTTGCTTTTCCATCATATACATTATGCTAGAAAGTGATGTATAGAGCAGTAGACCTGTAGTACCTTACCTTGAAGTTACCTTGAGGTGTTTCTGGGGCTTAGCGTCCCCGCGGCCCGGTCGTCGACCAAGCCTCCTGGTTGCTAGACTGGTCAACCAGGCTGTTGGACGCGGCTGCTCGCAGCCCGACGAACGAGCCACAGCCTGGTTGATCAGGTATCCTTTGGAAGTGTTTATCCAGTTCTCTCTTGAACACTGTGAGGGGTCGGTCCTTATGTGTAGTGGAAGCGTGTTGAACAGTCTCGGGCCCCTGATGTTGATAGAGTTCTCTCTCAGAGTACCTGTTGCACCTCTGCTTTGCAACCTGGGCTATTCTGCACATCCTGCCATTCCTCCTGGTCTATGTGATGTTATTTCTGTGTGCAGGTTTAGAACCATCCCCTCTACTATTTTCCACGAGTAAATTATCATGTATCTTTCCCGCCTGCGCTCAAGGAAATACAGATTTAGGCTCTTTAGTCAGTTCCAGTAGTTTAGATGTTTTACTGAGTGGATTCTAGCAGTAAAGAATCTCTGCACGCTCTCCAGGTCAGCAATTTCTCCAGCTTTGAAAGGGGCTGTCATTGTGCAGCAGTACTCCACTCAATAGAGCACTAGCGTTTTGAAAAGTATCATCATCGGTATAGCATCTCTAGTGTGAAAAGTTCTTGTTATCCAACCTCTCATTTTTCTTGCAGTTGTGACGGCTACTTAATTGTGTTCTTTAAATGTAAGGTCTTCCGACATGAGTACACCCAGATCCTTTACATTGCCTTTTTGTTCTATGTTATGATTTGCCTGAGTTTTGTATTTGGTTTCTGTTTTTATATTTTAATTTTTTGCGTAGCACATGAGCTTATCATCGTTAAACACCATATTATTTTCTGTAGCCCACAGAAAGACCTGATCTACATCTGATTGGAGGTTTGCCGTGTCCTCTATGTTGCCTACTCTCATGAAGATCCTAGTGTCATCTGCAAAGGATGATACAGTGCTATAGGTTGTGTCCTTGTCTATGTCCGATATGAGAATGAGAAAAAGTACTGGAGCAAGCACAGCACCCTGGGGGACTGAACTCTTCACGGTTGATGGGCTGGATTTTATTTTGCTGATTATTACACATTGGGTTCTGTTAGTCAAGAAATTGTAGATTCATCTGCCTATTTTTCCGGTAATTCCTTTTGGATGCATTTTATGTGCAATAACACCATGGTCACATTTGTCAAAGGCTTTTGCGAAATTTGTGTAAATTACATCAGCATTTAGTTTGTCTTCCATGGCATCTAATGCCATGTCATAGTGGTCCAGCAACTGTGACAGGCAAGAGCGCCCTGTTCTGAAACCATGTTGTCCGGGGTTATGGAGATGCTGTGATTCCATGTATTTTGTGATCTTACTTCTTAACACTCTCTCAAAGATTATTATGATGTGTGATGTTAGTGCTATCGGTCTGTAATTTTTTGCCTCTGCCTTATTTTCTCCTTTATGGAGTGGTGTTATCTCAGCTGTTTTTAGTATGTCAGGGATAACGCCAGTATCTAGGCTTTGTCTCCAAAGAATGTGACGGGCCTGCGATAGTGTTTTTTTACAGTTCTTGATGAATATGGAGTTCCATGAATCAGGGCCTGGTGAAGAGTACACAGGCATACTGTTTATGGCTTCTTCAAAATCCAGTGGGGATAGGATGACGTCTGATATATGATTTGATGTTGGAATCATATCCATGAAAAATTCATTTGGGTTATCAATCTTTAGTGTGTTTAATGGCTCACTAAAAACAGAGTCGTACTGCTTCCTCGGTAAGTCGCTCATTTTTTTGTTGTCATCGTCGAAAGTTCCATCTCCCATTTGCAGGGGCCCGATACTAGATGTGTTTTTTTATCTTGATTTTGCATAGGAGAAAAAATATTTCGGATTTCTCTCTATTTCACTGATGGCCTATTGCTTTTTTTTGCCTCTCCTGGGGTTTGTATGATTCTTATAGCTTTAGTTCAATTGTTTCTATTTCTCTACCTAACCTTCTTCGTCGTTCTTCAGATAGGGTGCGACTCTCAACTTGTTTCGGGATTCGTTTTCTTCGCCTATAGAGGGAACGACGTTCCCTTTCTAAGCTGCATCTCTTCCTTTTTTTTGTTAGGGGTATGCGGTTTGAGAATATTTGTAGTGCTGCTGAGCTTATTTTTTCCAGGCACTGGTTCAGGTTTACATTTTCTAGCGGTTCTTCCCAGTCTATTTCTGTGAAGTCCTGGTATATTTGCTAACAGTTTATGTATTTATTATTGAAGTTGAATTTGCTGAAATCTCCTCCACCGGAAATCGGGACAGGTTTTGAAGGTCTATTCTCCATGCTTGTCAGAACCTTAATTAATTAAGTTGTGATCTGAGTAACAGGTATTTGTAATCATTATATTCCTGATCAATTCATCATTATTGGTGAAAATGAGGTCCAGCGTGTTCTTCTTTTAGTTAGTTCTACTATTTGCTGGTTTAAGGCAAACCTGTCGCACATCCGTAGCAGGTCATTTGCATGTGCCTGTTCATTAAGGCTACTTCCTGGTATTCTTTCTGATATAACTGTATTAGCCAGGTGCTTCCCTTTCAGGTGCCGTAGGTTGAAGTCCCCAAGCAGTATGATGTTCGGGCTGGATTTGTGAGGTTTTCCAAGCAGTGTTCTATTTTCATTAGTTGGTCTTTAAACTGCTGAGGATTTGCCTCCGGTGACTTATGTACAAGGACAATAACTACATTCAGAATCTGTATTTTGATTATCAACATTTCCACCATATCGTTTGTGGAGTTTAGCAGCTCAGTACAGATGAGTGTGTCTTTGATGAACAGGCTGACCCCACCCTGTAGTCTGTGTTTCCTGTCACATCTGAAAAGATTGATATCTGAAATCCATATTTCACCATCATGGTAGTCCTTTGTGCGAGTTTCCGTTAGGGCTGCAAACACTGCATTTGCCTCATGAAGGAGACCATCTATAAAATGAAGTTTGTTGGACTTGTGTGTTTTTTTACCCTGGATGTTGGCAAATATAAGTGATGTTATCGTGTTTGTGAAAGTGCTGGATCCTTTACTGGGTGTTAATATCTGCGGCTCTGGTAGGGAGGCAACTGTGTTTGCGTTCTCTCTAGCATTTGACCGAGATG
This sequence comes from Procambarus virginalis, assembly GCA_020271785.1. Taxonomy (NCBI): domain Eukaryota; kingdom Metazoa; phylum Arthropoda; class Malacostraca; order Decapoda; family Cambaridae; genus Procambarus; species Procambarus virginalis. The sequence goes on from WNGS01007267.1 coordinate 4,028, forward strand.
GTTGTTTTAGATGGTAGATCTGGACATTATTAGCCATTCTTCTCCTCCTTCTCTTGCGAAAATATTATCCCGGTCAATGGAGTGGTGGCTGTTTTCATAGAGGCGGTCTGTCGGTTTTATTCGCGTGGTGCCTCTTATATGAAAAGCTGGACATTCCGTATTGAAGCATTCTTTCCTGTCTAAAGAGCTCTTACAAATTTCTGGGTGAAAGAATTCACAGCTTTTGGTACATTTACTCATACTGAGGAGGTTTCTGCACTTTCTAGAGTGATCGTACTTACATGTTCCATTTGTTCTCCCTGATATCCCATGCTTACACGCACCCCAAGTGAAATACCAACAGATTATGGGTCCTTGTTTTGTTTGTTTCCCTATGCCAGGGACCTCGCTCTGCTCCGGCGTCCCCGACTCCGCGCTAGTATGTTACATATTGAGCACTAAGCCTGTTGAAAGTAGTGTATAGAGCTCTAGATCTGTATTAAGTGATGTATAGAGCACTAGACCTGTATTAAGTGATGTATAGAGCACTAGACCTGTATTAAGTGATGTATAGAGCACTAGACCTGTATTAAGTGATGTATAGAGCACTAGACCTGTATTAAGTGATGTATAGAGCACTAGACCTGTATTAAGTGATGTATAGAGCACTAGACCTGTATTAAGTGATGTATAGAGCACTAGACCTGTAGTAAGTGATGTATAGAGCACTAGACCTGTATTAAGTGATGTATAGAGCACTAGACCTGTATTAAGTGATGTATAGAGCACTAGACCTGTAGTAAGTGATGTATAGAGCACTAGACCTGTATTAAGTGATGTATAGAGCACTAGACCTGTATTAAGTGATGTATAGAGCACTAGACCTGTAGTAAGTGATGTATAGAGAACTAGACCTGTATTAAGTGATGTATAGAGCACTAGACCTGTATTAAGTGATGTATAGAGCACTAGACCTGTATTAAGTGATGTATAGAGCACTAGACCTGTAGTAAGTGACGTATAGAGCACTAGACCTGTAGTAAGTGATGTATAGAGCACTAGACCTGCAGTAAGTGATGTATAGAGCTCTAGACCTGTAGTAAGTGGTGACACATGTATGTATATTATACGAAAGAAGGTATAGTTAAATATTACAAACATGTGAACTATTGATGAAGTTAAACATTTATTTATTTCTCTCCTTTTTCTCTTAGCGAAATCACGGATGAAATATTTAGCATAAGAGGAAAAAGAGATTAACATTTGATCCCAAGGCTGCCGACGGTTCCACAGAAAACGAATTGTTATACTAAAGAAAAATAGAGAAAAATAATTAGTATTAGTCATGAGCCGTCATTATCAAGACTGTGGCATTAAATACACAAACTAACCTTCAACCAAACATATGAATTAAAGGCATTCCTTAATCCATGGAAATTGGTGAAACAGTGAAATTCTTATACCACATGTCACCATAATTAAGTGATAAAAATAAGAGTTATCTCAACTTATTATCCTATTTCTCAGAGTCACACTTTTCAGGGCTATGGAAATATTACGTGAACTAATTAACCAACAAAGTTCAAAGCTAGAAATTAACCCAAACACTCCTTACAGGGGTGCTTAGTAAGGTTAAACTTTTATCTTCCTCTGAACAGAAGTGCAATATTGGAGCTTATATGCAGATCTAATTTGTATATGCCAGGGATAACGTTAAGACTATTGGGACATTGGTTAATCAGAGCTGACTCAATAAAATTTCGCTTGACAAAACCCTTGCATTCAGCAATGCATTTTACCTCACTCAAGTCAATAGAATTATCACATTATGAAATGTAAATACAATTCACTAGCTTGCTGGGATGTTCGAATTAAGTAAGAATGTTGACTTTAGCGTGACTTTAAAGATTTACCTTTGAGCCGAAGCATACAAATGCACAATTATTGCTATGGATTGTCGGAAATTCCGACAAAAATTATTACTAACCATTAATTTTCTAAGTTAACCATTCAAAGAAATTATGATGAGATGTTGCCACATCACCTAATTTTTATTTACCTATAAAATTTATATCCAATAATCTTTAAATCGCCAATATGGGAACCAAATAGATAAAAAAGTACTCTCAATGACTGGAATTAATTAATTAATAAAACAACAGACTGCTTCTTCCCTTTGGCCATAAATGGTCGAGAACTGAACCAGGGATGAGACGTGTCTCTCGCCCAGGGAGGAGGAGACGCCATTACTAATACAAGCATATTCCAGTGAACACACTTGCGCGAGTTCCAAGAAAAATGTGAATCATAGTGTTGTGGGCCGCCAGTGTCACCTGTTATCGACATGGACTCCGCTAGCCATTATGTAGTGTTCTGTATCCGTTTGACAGATAAGTAATATTTATGGCCAAATTTATCAATTAGTCAAGCGTTTAAGACGCATAGAAAGCCACCCGAAACGGGTAAACTTGATTTAATTAATCACATCCTCTCTTCTCTTGTTATATGTTCCATATATTTGTTAAGGTCATTACTTTGCGATTAATTCACAGGTGGACTTGACGGGAAGGAGACACTAGCAGCAGATTATTTGGTACAACACGTGACACATGACAAAGTCAACACGTGACACATGACAACGTCAACATGTGACACATGACAAAGTCAACACGTGACACATGACAACGTCAACATGTGACACATGACAACGTCAACATGTGACACATGACAACGTCAACACGTGACACATGACAACGTCAACATGTGACACATGACAAAGTCAACACGTGACACATGACAACGTCAACACGTGACACATGACAACGTCAACATGTGACACATGACAAAGTCAACACGTGACACATGACAACGTCAACATGTGACACATGACAACGTCAACATGTGACACATGACAACGTCAACACGTGACACATGACAACGTCAACATGTGACACATGACAAAGTCAACACGTGACACATGACAACGTCAACACGTGACACATGACAACGTCAACACGTGACACATGACAACGTCAACACGTGACACATGACAACGTCAACACGTGACACATGACAACATGACACTGCCTGACCACGAGGAGAATAATTTGGCGTGATCTTTCGTGTCCATGTCTGGTTGACCAGGCTGCATCCTACAATACAGCTAAGCTGTTACTCATTTAATAATTAATAACCATTCTGTAGACTAACAATTTGTTGCAAATTTCTATCAATCGATTAATTTCGATTTAATAGGCTATGTAATTAACCCCCCCCCTCAACTTGTGAAGGGAGGCTTCTAGCAGGATATATATAAACATATAGCCCGCTTTAATCAAAGATTAAATAAACTAGAAATAATTTAATAATATAAATAAATAATAATCATTAAATAAATAAATAAATTTCTGCTGGGAGATTTTCTCCTTCAGGCATCGCATACAGACGGGCATCGCATTCAGACCTGCAGCAGACGGGGGTAAGTCTTTAATTAAAATGGGCTTAACTGTATTATTATTTTTGAACACTGGATTAGTATTAAAGTTCTTCAAGGCTGGGGAGAGTTTTGCTAGTCCTTTGAAATATGATAAAGCAAGTGAGTTTGTAAGTTCCAGTTTATCCTTGGAAGTTTGTTTGAAGAACATACGTTTAGCTTGCCCAATCTGGACATCCAAGAAGGTGTTTTGGATACTTCCAATTTCTTATATTTTAACAATTTTCATCCAAAAAATCAAGCCTGAAAGTCCTCAGGGATTTGCAAGGACCTGAGGGGCAGGTTGTCCACAAACATCTCATAACATACTCCACACAACACTTCCAGTGCTCTAGTTGTAGGTCAAAATGCTCCACGTACACTTTACATGGCTCCACACACAGCTCACAAGGCTCCACACATACAGCTCACAAGGCTCCACACACAGCTCACAAGGCTCCACACAAAGCTCACAAGGCTCCACACAAAGCTCACAAGGCTCCACACACAGCTCACAAGGCTCCACACAAAGCTCACAAGGCTCCACACACAGCTCACGAGGCTCAACACATACAGCTCACAAGGCTGCACACATACAGCTCACAAGGCTCCACACATACAGCTCACAAGGCTCCACACAAAGCTCACAAGGCTCCACACACAGCTCACAAGGCTCAACACATACAGCTCACAAGGCTGCACACATACAGCTCACAAGGCTGCACACATACAGCTCACAAGGCTCCACACATACAGCTCACAAGGCTCCACACATACAGCTCACAAAGCTCCACACACAGCTCACAAGGCTCCCCACATACAGCTCACAAGGCTCCACACATACAGCTCACAAGGCTCCACACATACAGCTCACAAGGCTCCACACACACAGCTCACAAGGCTCCACACACAGCTCACAAGGCTCCACACACAGCTCACAAGGCTCCACACACAGCTCACAAGGCTCCACACATACAGCTCACAAGGCTCCACACACAGCTCACAAGGCTCCACACACAGCTCACAAGGCTCCACACACAGCTCACAAGGCTCCACACATACAGCTCACAAGGCTCCACACATACAGCTCACAAGGCTCCACACATACAGCTCACAAGGCTCCACACATACAGCTCACAAGGCTCCACACATACAGCTCACAAAGCTCCACACACAGCTCACAAGGCTCCACACATGCAGCTCACAAGGCTCCACACATACAGCTCACAAAGCTCCACACACAGCTCACAAGGCTCCACACATACAGCTCACAAGGCTCCACACAAACAGCTCACAAGGCTCCACACATACAGCTCACAAGGCTCCACACACACAGCTCACAAGGCTCCACACACAGCTCACAAGGCTCCACACACAGTTCACAAGGCTCCACACACAGCTCACAAGGCTCCACACACAGCTCACAAGGCTCCACACATACAGCTCACAAGGCTCCACACACAGCTCACAAGGCTCCACACACAGCTCACAAGGCTCCACACACAGCTCACAAGGCTCCACACATACAGCTCACAAGGCTCCACACATACAGCTCACAAGGCTCCACACATACAGCTCACAAGGCTCCACACATACAGCTCACAAGGCTCCACACATACAGCTCACAAAGCTCCACACACAGCTCACAAGGCTCCACACATGCAGCTCACAAGGCTCCACACATACAGCTCACAAAGCTCCACACACAGCTCACAAGGCTCCACACATACAGCTCACAAGGCTCCACACAAACAGCTCACAAGGCTCCACACATACAGCTCACAAGGCTCCACACACACAGCTCACAAGGCTCCACACACAGCTCACAAGGCTCCACACACAGCTCACAAGGCTCCACACACAGCTCACAAGGCTCCACACATACAGCTCACAAGGCTCCACACACAGCTCACAAGGCTCCACACACAGCTCACAAGGCTCCACACACAGCTCACAATGCTCCACACATACAGCTCACAAGGCTCCACACACAGCTCACAAGGCTCCACACACACAGTTCACAAGGCTCCACACACAGCTCACAAGGCTCCACACATACAGCTCACATATCTCCACACACAGCTCACAAGGCTCCACACACAGCTCACAAGGCTCCACACATACAGCTCACAAGGCTCCACACAAACATCACAAAGCTCCACACATACAGCTCACAAGGCTCCACACATGCAGTTCACAAGGCTCCACACACAGCTCACAAGGCTCCACACACACAGCTCACAAGGCTCCACACACACAGCTCACAATGCTCCACACATACAGCTCACAAGGCTCCACACACAGCTCACAAGGCTCCACACACACAGCTCACAATGCTCCACACACAGCTCACAAGGCTCCACACACAGCTCACAAGGCTCCACACATACAGCTCACAAGGCTCCACACAAACCTCACAAGCTCCACACACAGCTCACAAGGCTCCACACATACAGCTCACAAGGCTCCACACATACCTCACAGAGCTCCACAACACACACACACACAGCTCTGACATCTTGCTCACCAGCCAGTTATCTCGCTCTGACAAGCGTTAAATTTTCAAGTGCTTTTTGCAGAATCACAAGCAGTCAAACCCAAGCAATCAAAGCTTTAATTCTCGTGGATTATGTTCCTTACTCGGAAGAAGCGTCGATTTACGTCAGTTTAACTAAAACAGTGATTTTGTCGACGTTCATGTAAGGTGTGGGGTAAGGTGATTGAGCTCAGATTTCAGAGGATTTTAATTAGAGCGCTGTGCATCTCTTACGTGCAGCACCACCTTTGGTGTCCTTCACCGTCGACCACCACAGTCACCTTTGGTGTCCTTCACCGTCGTCCACCACACTCACCTTTGGTGTCCTTCACCGTCGACCACCACACTCACCTTTGGTGTCCTTCACCGTCGTCCACCACACTCACCTTTGGTGTCCTTCACCGTCGTCCACCACACTCACCTTTGGTGTCCTTCACCGTCGTCCACCACATTCACCTTTGGTGTCTTTCACCGTCGTCCACCACACTCACCTTTGGTGTCCTTCACCGTCGTCCACCACACTCACCTTTGGTGTCTTCACCGTCGTCCACCACACTCACCTTTGGTGTCTTTCACCGGCGTCCACACACTCACCTTTGGTGTCCTTCACCGTCGTCCACCACACTCACCTTTGGTGTCTTTCACCGTCGTCCACCACACTCACCTTTGGTGTCCTTCACCGTCGACCACCACACTCACCTTTGGTGTCCTTCACCGTCGACAACCACACTCACCTTTGGTGTCCTTCACCGTCGTCCACCACACTCACCTTTGGTTTCCTTCACCGTCGTCCACCACACTCACCTTTGGTCTCCTTCACCGTCGTCCACCACACTCACCTTTGTGTCCTTCACCGTCGACCACCACACTCACCTTTGGTGTTCTTCACCGTCGTCCACCACACTCACCTTTGGTTTCCTTCACCGTCGTCCACCACACTCACCTTTGGTTTCCTTCACCGTCTTCTTCTTCCATCCTCTGCTTCTATTTTTAATCTACTTTCCTCTAAAAAAAATTTGTGTACACCTTTGCTCCTGGTTTACACCGTTGTTCCTTATGTACACCTTTGTTCCTTGTGAACCTTTGTTCCTTGTGTATACCATTGTTCCTTGTGTACACATTTGTCCCTTATGTACTCCTTTGTTCCTTATGTACACATTTGATCCTTGTGTACACCTTTGATCCTTATGTACACCTTTGTTCCTTGTGTACCTTTGTTCCTTGTGTACACCTTTGTTCCTTGTGTACACTTTTGTTTGTGTACACCTTTGTTCCTTATGTACACCCTTGTTCCTTGTGTACACCTTTGTTCCTTATGTACACCCTTGCTCCTTGTGTACACCTTTGTTCCTTGTGTACACCTTGTTACTTGTGTACACCTTTGTTCCTTGTGTACACCCTTGTTCCTTGTGTACACCTTTGTTCCTTGTGTACACCTTTGTTCCTTGTGTACACCTATGTTCCTTGTGTACATCCTTGTTACTTGTGTACACCTTTGTTCCTTGTGTACACTCTTGTTACTTGTGTACACCTTTGTTCCTTGTGTACACCTATGTTCCTTGTGTACACCTTTGTTCCTTGTGTACACCTTTGTTCCTTGTGTACACCTTTGTTCCTTGTGTACACCTATGTTCCTTGTGTACACCTTTGTTCCTTGTGTACACCTTTGTTCCTTGTGTACACCTTTGTTCCTTGTGTACACCCTTGTTACTTGTGTACACCTATGTTCCTTGTGTACATCCTTGTTACTTGTGTACACCTTTGTTCCTTGTGTACACCCTTGTTACTTGTGTACACCTATGTTCCTTGTGTACATCCTTGTTACTTGTGTACACCCTTGTTACTTGTGTACACCTATGTTCCTTGTGTACACCCTTGTTACTTGTGTACACCTATGTTCCTTGTGTACACCCTTGTTACTTGTGTACACCTTTGTTCCTTATGTACACTCTTGTTCCTTATGTACACTCTTGTTCCTTATGTACACTCTTGTTCCTTATGTACATCCATGCTCCTTGTGTACACCTTTATGTACACCTAGGTTCCTTATGTACACCCTTGTTTCAAATGAACGCATCTCATTATTAACCATCCATTTGTTAACTATGGTCAGTGTGTGTGTAAATCACGAAAATTAACACGCGATGAAAAATGTAACAGTGTCAGGCCACGGAGGAAGAATTGAAACAGGAAATTTCCTTAAGTACTTTCGTATTTTAATAATACATCTTCAGAAGGACTGGTCAGTATGCCTAAAACTTGACTCTCGTGCTATTTTTTATTATCTTTTCTTCTGATTTATCAATCATTTTTTTTACCCGCTCTTATCTTGCCTCACTCCAACAGCAAATTTACACATTTTTCTGCTAATTTTTCACCTCAATATTGAAGCATGAAACACTCAGCGCTGCCGTATATCAGACCGGCCTGAGAGGTGCTTCTTCAGCAGTCTTTGTTGTAGCAAAAGACTGGCTCTGGCGCCTCTATAACTCTCGTGGGAGCACACACCACTTGCCTCCCAGCCCTCTCCTTCCCATACCTCACCAGCCTTCTCTCCATCTTCTTTAACAAATATCTATAAGTTATCATGCTGTGAGAGTTTTTCAGCTTGGGCAACAGCACATAATGTCTTTCACTCCTTGTCCTCTCTTCAGACACATCATATATTTTTGTCTTTATATATACGGAGCGAGCACTTCATTTTCTTATTGAAACATTACCTATGCTTTGAACGAAAAGAAAATATATATAAAAAAACCCGCCCTGCCCAAAAAAAGTTCCTTAATGATCATATTTATTAGTTGAATATAACAAAGTCTTATTCTTATGTGGAAGAACATAAGAACATAAGAACAAAAGCAACTGCAGAAGGCATATTGGCCCATACGAGGCAGCTCCCATCTATAACCACCCAATCCCACCCACATTCACGTCCAACCGGCGCCCGAAACAATCGAGGAACCCCACCTCCACCACGCCACGCGGCAACCGGTTTCACAAAACAACAACCCTGTCACCGAACCAGCACCCACCCAAGTCTTTCCCAAATCCAAACTCATCCAACTCACACCCACTGCTTCGTGTTCCGTCTCGTGTTGATACTCCCAACACACCACCAATATCCCCCTTGTTGTGTCCATCCATCCACCCGCAAACCCCCATCACGTCACCCCCAACTCCCCGCCCCTCCAGTGAATGCAATTCAAGCTCCGCCAATCCCTCCACACACGAAAGATTTCCAATTTTGGGAATCAGTCATTCCACGCTGGACACGCTCAAGCGAACCCACATCCATTCTACAGTACGGCGACCAAAACCGAACTGCACAATCCAAATGGGGCCCAACCAGAGCAAGACACAGCTGAAGAACCACACCAGGTGTCCCGCCACCAACGCCTCGATCAACAAATCCCAATGTCCCATTTGCCTCACCAAAAACATTCATGCATTGATCATTTTGTCCCAAACTCTCACCAATCACAACTCCCAGACCCCCCCCCCCCGCAATCCGACTTCGCAATCCCAACACCATCCAGCTCGTATCCTGCAACTCCATCATCATCACCTAGCCTCAGAACTCCACATCTACCAGCACCAAACTGCATCTGCCAACCCTTTAACCATTTCAAAACCCTACCTAGATCAACTTGAAGAGATAGTGAGTCCCCCTCCATATCAACCTCCCCACCGATCCCCGCATCATCGGCAAATTCGCAAATGTTGTCACCCAAACCCGAATCCAAATCATTTACATATACTTCAAACAACAGAAGTCCCAGGACAGAGCCCCGAGGCACTCCACCCACAACACCCTCCCACTCCGACTCGACTCCATTTACACCAACTCTCTGTTTCCCTTGGCACAGCCACGCCCCAATCCAGCTCAACATAGCACCCCCAATTTTTCCAAATTTCACCCCCAATGGTCCTTCGAACAAGCCTGAAGGACCATTCAGGCTTGTTCGCATTTGTGTTCCTCACGTGTGCCCAAAAGAATGAGGTGATGTGATAAAATGCTATGCCCAAGATTACCATGTGGGTACCGGCGGAGGGTGGTTCAAATAGCTTCGGCTATCACCTCCTTATGTCCGGTCGTGATTGTCAAGCGGATTAAGGCATCCTGTACATACCAGTTGCGTTGCTCCTGGCAGTATGGGTTCGAGTCACTTCTGGGGTGTGAGTTTCAGTTGTATACAATCCTGGGACCATTCAGGCTTGGTCGCATTTGTGTTCCTCATGTGTTGCCCCAAAAATGAGGTGATTTGATAAAATGCTATGCCCAAGATTACCATCCGAGTGCCATCGGGGAGTGGTTCAAATAGCTTCGGCTATCATTTCCTTATTGTCCGGTCGTGATGGTCAAGCGGATTAAGGTGTCCCTGTATACCAGTTGCGTTGCTCCTGGGAGTATGGGTTCGAGTCACTTCTGGGGTGTGTTTTCAGTTATATATATATATATATATATATATATATATATATATATATATAAATATATATATATATTATATATATATATATATATACATATGTCGTACTAGTAGCCAGAACGCACTTCTCAGCCTACTATGCAAGGCCCGATTTGCCTAATAAGCCAAGTTTTCATAGGCTGAGAAGTGCGTTCTGGCTACT
>WNGS01007269.1:0-7500 GCA_020271785.1 Procambarus virginalis
TGGAGACACAGATTGTTCCCTTAATCTGTGTGCCCGCCCCGGCAAAGAACTATCCACAGCCTTTAAGGTCGCCAACTGGTGTTTTAGTGTGTCCAGTAACACAGCAGTGGTGAGGTGTAATTGTGGTAAAGCAAGCTCAAATAGTGCGGTATCGGCAAGTAATTAATTCTGTCACTCTATCTTACTTCCTTACACAGTCACAAGATCTATGGAGGGGATGATATCAAACACCAAAGAGTTTGGTATTTTACTTAAAAACAGCGAGAAACATGTGCATCAATAAACATATCAGGATCAAGTACATAAAAACTGCTCCCTCCTCGGCAAATAATGGCAATAATCCGAAACGCCACCAAATGTAACCACGGCAACCTCGCCGCGTCATCTGTCAAAGTCAGCTGATCCCGGGCCCTAGCACCCGTGAGAAAGAATAGTACTTGTTTTCTCTCTGGCGCTCCCCGTTCCTTTAACTCTTCGCGAACTACTATATTTATCATTCACGTGACATACTTATGATTCTAATAGGATGCGATACACCACTTCACTGGTCTCACCATTAATATCTTATTCTCACTGCACTCAAAGTGACTTTTCAACCGTATCATGAAGATTACTCTATTCTCAATAATATTTACTGTGAAGCACTCACTTGATCACTGTACTGTTCTTTAAATCTATACTTCCTCTTAAAGAGATATCACTGGCAATCACTTCACATATATGAGATTATGCAGTACACAGGCATGTACATAGATAAATCATTAATCAAATTACAGGCATATATATATATATACAAATCATGGAGATCAATACACAGGCATTTATATAAAGTCTGGGCTCATAGCCTAACACCAATATCTTGTTCACTACCAATATATAATAATAATCACAGGAATGAATTATAGTCACAGTAAATTCCTTAATGAATCCTGGTGCTTGCACACACCCACACATAGATAGGACTAGGTTAGAAGGACTTAGGTTAGGTTAATATGAATGTAGAGTGAAGATCAAGGCACGTATTCTTTCAAAGAGAAAACGACGTCATTAGAGAGGGAACTAGTTCGTCAGGCTCGTCTCTGACCCACTGGGGTCAAGGTAAGGCGACTGGGAGAGACCACAACTTTCCCACTTGTTAATTCATAAATTATAAATTCAGATCACTATTCAATATTGTAATTGGAAAGAGCCTGGTCCAAGATGCCTATAGAATTACCATCAGTTTCGATAAAAATTCAACCATCTGGGTGGCCAGTAAATAAGATTAGTTTGTTCTATTAACCTTGCTAGCAATCTAGCAATCAGAGAGGTTGGCAGAGTAATCTTAGCTAGCTTCACTGTCTGGAAGACAGAAAGTAGGGACAGTGTGGAGTGGGACATCATGGGGGTCGACATCTACCCCCAGAAGGGCAGGCGAACATCGGGCTGGACATAGCGTAATACGGTAAAGTGCTTAGAGTTTGGTACAGTTGATTTTAAAACTAACTCATTGCCTCCGGATTGAAGATGACAGGTCAAATGACTCGTCAGCTTGGTCGACGTCATACCTATGTCGCTGGTATGTCGTACCCAAGCTGACGAGGCGTTGACCTGTCATCTTCAATCCGGTGCCCCCAGAAATCACATGAGACAGCCCATGACATCACCCTAACAAGAGAAATGTTAAATAAAAACACTTGTATAATAGACAAAACCCAAGATGTAAGAAGATTACAAATTCTTGAAGTTATCCACATAAAAGTAGAACAACCTACCATAAATACTCAAATTACGGAACTATTCACTCACCACCATGAGAGTAAAAACAAGACCAGAACGTCAAGATGCCAACATAGAAGACACTGCTCGACAAACAGCGCCCACTACGCTTGATTAATCATTGCATGTACCCTATTTATCCTTAGCTTCTTTTCTCCTTCATGTCTACCCAATGTATACCCTTTGTTTACACCTAATCCCATTGTTCGATCCATTTGTATTCACCTGATCTGCTATTCGTATAAATTATGATGTTCTGTACTGTAACATCACTTGAGAATGAACCATGTAGGTTCGAAACGTTGTGCGATTTTAATAAGTGTAATACATTCTTCAGTTATTCAATTCTTTTTCTTCACCTTGAAAACAACATGACTTTTGGTGAACTCCTCTTCCAGCTGAACCCTGACGCAAGAGCATTAGTAAGAGGGATAGAAGCCCTAAATCAAAAAATAGTAAATACGGAATATGCTGTCATATTCAATGAGACATGCATAAAAAAAATTCTGCTGCCAGTATACACCAATTTACGAATTTGAAATGCAACTACAATGCAGGGATGGATTCATACGAAATGCAGCTTAAAAAATAATTGTATTCCTTAATATGGAAAAGCAAATTTAGGCTTAATGGTTATGATGTCTTTTAATTTACCAGATCCAATTAAACAGTAATATACTTGATTGTACAAAAGGCGAGGAGGCCTAAAATCTCTCACTGTGTCACATTCAGTGATGTTGTGCTGAAGTGAATGCCTTAAAAAATTGTCAGTCAGGTTACAGGTTGAATATTTTAATAGCGGCACAGCCTCACTAACTTGCCAACTGTGCTTGCAGTATAGCCAGGCGACTACGTCACATCATCTAGTCCAATGCTGATTATATAAACCCCAATTATTACAAAAATTTAGCCTTTTAATACTGCAAATTTCAAGTCTTACGGCATTTCTTAGTTCCTCATAAATCAGTTGTACTCTATTAATTTGTATGTTTTTAATATTTGCATTAGATGGTTCAAAGTTATAGTCTGTATTTTCTTTCCTGCATACCTCATTTACCAATAGATCAATAAAGTAGGTTTTGCAACTCAAACATGGAATGAGAGTGTACAAAATATTCAGGGAAAACATGTTTGTGTATATGTTTTCAGAATATAGGCAATATCCTTAGCAATAAAGCTACATAGGTTAGGAGTCAATTTATCTTTGACCTGAAACATGACACGATTGAGACCAATTCTATCCAAGAATTTATACATGCCAGATGTTAATGAAATGGGTCTGAATTTTTGATAGTTTGGCTTAGGAGTTGGAATTATGAGACTGCCCATTTCATTGACGAGATACCTTATGAAGGTATCAAATGAATCTTGTGAAAGACTCATTTGATCGAGGTCAAGTGAAAGGTGGCTAGGGACATCATTCAGTAATCTTAAGATGTTATAAGTTACACATTCCTCACCAGGGGCAGTTTGATTGCTTGCCTAATGTTCCTATCAATTCAAAATGGGTTATTGCAAACTGATCTGTTAAAGCGTGTGAGGAACATGCTAATTCAATATTAAAATCTTTTAATTTTGGTATTATATAAATCCTACTGTATATCCGGGGGTAAGGGAGAAATTTGTGAGATATTGATATGCTCCTAGCTCAATGGTCTTGTGTCTCACAAATTTCTCTCTTATTCTGCGGAAGTATGCTGATGTTGAACTGGGTTTGAAGGCTTTGGTTTTTTTTTAATTTTGTTCCACATTTCTAATAAAGTTGTAGCTCTTTTGATAAATTGTAGAAATTGTTCCAAATATATGTTCTTAATTTTGCCACAAATTCGCGAAAAACTCGCAAGTCATATTTTCAATTGTTCTGAATTTTGAATGCCAATGTTCAGCATTCAGGAATGCTACAAAATTATTAGCTGTTTTGTTTTGTTTGTAACTTCCAGCAGCTGAAGCACTTAAGGTCATTTTGTAATAATGAAAGAGTTCAATGTCCATGAGGAAGTACGATTGCTCTTTTATCTTAATTTAACCCAAGTATTATAATAATCTTTAATGGTACTGAAAATGTCATTGTAAAAGTGGCCAATTGATAGAGGTGTATACCCAGTGTACCACTTGTGGATGTAAACCTTAGAGTGTACCTTTAAGATTGTATGGAATGTTATTTTTAACGCTAGGATAGGGAGCAGACCTAATATCCTTTTCAATGCACTTAAAATATATTGCAGAATGATCACTTACTAGTTCCGGGATGAGCCTAATTTTAATGTTGTTATCTACTAGGCTGCACGCAATCACATAATCCAGCCTTCCTCCTAGTAAATGGGTTTTGTCTGAACCATGCACAGTAATATTATAATCATTAAGGTATTTCAAGAAAGACCTTACATTATTGTTACGTAGAACATCATGAAGAGCAGTGTGACGAACAGGAACGTCACCCAGACATTTCATAGTTGTATTACCTGCAGCCTTCGAAAGCATGTCTGCGTTAAGTACACTTCATCGTGCATATATGTTATACTGAAGGAAATGGCTATATGTAGTTTGCAATTTAAATATTTTATATTGTGTACTATAACTGCTGTAGTTTTAATTAGTTTACAGATTAGTCCACTTTCAACATATGAGTGTAAGCAGGTTCCAATATTATTTTTGTATGATACACATCCAGGTATCGTGGGTGGAGCTGTCTTGATAGTTGTGGACCTATGACTCCTTTAAACACATCACATCAACTTCTTTCAGTTTAGCATAAAAGATCATATAATTCATCTTAAGACAAACACCTCAACTGTGATATAAATTGTGCCAATTTCAGTTTCGCTGCTCTAATGGAAAACTAATCGTTGTATTTTCAATATATTTCCTATTTTTTAATTGTAACCTAATGTTTCTCACTCTATGCCAAAAACATTAAGCTAGATTGAGCGAGCTAAACACCAGTTTAGCTTTAAGCTAGACACAACTACACATATGTTTAGTCCAACCATTATTGGATTTGTATAATTTGTAACGAATAAGGTTTATGATGTATATTTCAAACAAATTTATTATATCTGAATTTTGTCCTATTCCTCGTGAGGATATGTTAAAGCAGTACTTATACTTCTTAATAGAACAGTAAATTACCAAAATACGTGTTTTACTCTAAATGCAAAACAAATTTAAAAATAAATTAAACTGACTCATAAAATATTTCTCTTTGTCTGCTACTGAAGAGGACCTAGCCACATGCCAACGCACTGGCACTAGCACACTACTAAATAAATCATGAACTGTGTTGCAGATGTTTTCGCCGTTGCCGTGTACAACCACCAATACACAGTTGTGGCTGTCCCATCGCTACGTTAACACCCCCCCAACCCATCAGCCAATCCGTCCTTCTAATAGAACGTCGCATTTTGACGTATACTCTACCTAAGGCCAATAATTGTCAACTAGAAAATGGTAGCAGCTTGCGATAATGTTCCGTTTTCTGTTTTGGCTCCTCTAGTATGTTAGGATAAGGGTGCTTTTAGTATGACAGTTTCTTGACGTTGGGAAACCTTAGGAGGACGGGCTGCACACCTGCAGTCATCACACCTGCAGCCAGCACACCTGCACCCACCACACCTGCAGCCGCCACACTTGCAGCTGCCACACCTGCAGCCGCCACAACTTCAGTCGGTGTGGTGGTTTAGAATAAGTGTGGAAGAAAACTTCGCAGGCACGCAATGTACAGGAAAGATGAAACATGATCACAAGAGTGATGGGCAAGAACTCAGATGACCCTTGGGATTGATAAAAACACTTTTTCCGTTTAATAGTGACAAAGTGAATCGAATTGAAATTTTAGGATGGTGAGAATAACTCCATAAATAGTTTCTGGAGTTGGTATGATAAGTAACGGAAGGGTCGGGATCTCTTACAATAGACGACTGAAAGTTGTTGCGCAGAACCTGATGCTCACCTTGCAGGCACCTATATGAGAAATCTTGAATTCATGGGATATAACTTGGACAAAGTATAAGAACGGTGTGACAATTGGTAGTGAATGTTACAATTGATGAAAGGCGACTGAACGTACAATGCAATGTGGGAAAAGAAATACTCGAGGGGTTTGGTAAAAGTAAATAAATGAGGGAACGACATCTCACCAATCCGCTCTCACAGAGGTAGGCCAGGTAATAGACGCGGCTTATATGAGCTTGACATCAGTATCGGGAAATATTGTAGAGTGCACTGATAACCGGCGATTCCTTTCGCGAGTTCAAATGTTGATACAAAAAACAAGCGTTCAGAGATTTAATTAAGCGATAAATATAGGACACAAGAGCTGATGATCGTTTCTGGCAACTTCACATAAGTAAGCAATATGCGCACAACTTTCACATTCATACACAATCGATTTAGTTCTTCCGCCGTCATCCTCTGTCACTCACTCTCAGGCAGACCTCCTGGAGGTGAGTACATATTCCTGTGGTGTTGGACGAGGTGGTTGTAAGAGTCTTATACTACATATATTGTTAATAACTCTAATTATTATGTTAATTTAATAGTAGTTAAGCTAGACGTAGTAAAATTAGTATACAATTTTGTAGTTGCAAATTGGTGGTCATTAGGTAGTGTCGATGATGCAGTTGCGTGAGAGTAGAAGTAGGTTAACGTCACACTTTGTGCCTTAACATATAATGCGATATCATGTTTGAATATGAAACCATGTCTAGTATATGGATTATCTATATTGCAGTTAATATTAATGACTTAATACTTTCAGTTATATAGGAAAGTTTCGAATTTTCAATCAAGTGAAATATTGATAAATAAGTCCTTATTAATGTACATTAAAAATAATGAGAAAATCCGAAGGAGATATGACAAGGATTCGAACCTATGCGATGAATTCTCACGCACATGACCAAGACAACCAGGCCACGACATGGTCAAACGGATTGCAACATGGAATTCGACTGAACAACCAACTCAGCAACCTACTGAGTCCTACTGTCTGGGGCATGTGTCAGGAAACACCCACCGCATAGGTTCGAATCCTCAACACGGCTCCTTCGGATTTCTCATTGATACAACACGGTAGGAAGAATATTTCTACATGACAGAGCCAAAGTGCATGGGGGAATTGTGCAAAATTCCTGGTCCGGCTTCAATGGAAGTTTCTGGAAACCCTTGTGTGTTAAGTAGAGCACCAGGTTGCAATGCTTTCGACCATATCGTGACCTGGTTGTCTGTACCGTGTGCGTGGGAATACCCTATGCATAAGTTCGAATCCTCATCACGGATCCTCCGAATTTTCTCATTGATATATCACATTAGTGTGATTATTCTCTGTGTATTAAAATAATTCTGTATTAATTGACAACAGGTTTGTCACCAACATCAATGAGATAAACATTTAGGAAACGAAAATTGTCGTTGAAAATTTGTGATTTTCAAAATATTAACAACCAAAAAAGTCAACCCCTCTTTTGCTGACAAATTTTTCGAAGAACGTCTTACCATTGACAAGAAAAAACATACTCCTCCCCGAAAATAAAATAGTTCTTTGCAGTAACTTTGCTCTATGACAGCTTTAGCTTTCGTTTTAGGAAACGAAACTGGTCTTGGTGGAGTGTTTCAAGGTCATGTTGCAGTAACACAAGCTGTTCGTCAATCGACAGATCATAGTACTGTTTATTAATGTCCTTGAGATACATCATATTTGCTATTTAGATCTAAATATTTGCCTACTAATTTGGCCGCAAAACA
>WNGS01007269.1:12500-13769 GCA_020271785.1 Procambarus virginalis
AGAGAGCTCTCATGAGATATACATGATGTGTGAGTACACCTGTGATTTATCGAAGAGATGCTGTGACGAGGACATTTATATTCATGTGACATTATATTATAGTTTGTGCCAGAGAATATATATAAAAATATATAATATATAATATTAATTAAGATATATATATAATATATTATATATAAATATATATATTTTAAAAATTAGATATATATATATGATATATATATATATAGTCTCATATATCTATAAGCGTAATATAATAGCACTTATATCTCTTCTATGATCTATATTGATATCTTTCTTATTCTATCTCTTCATCGTATATTTATTTTTTGGTAGCAGTCTTTCCTGTAGACATAAATTATTAAAATGACCAGAAAGGTAAGATTAATAATTCTAACACGTTTTCCTATATTTCTCTATATTTTTTCACTGTTGATGGTAATTGAAAAATCAATTCTACAAAATTAATTTTTATTCCTAGTCTGATGCGACACTTAATCGCGTTTCGTAATAACTTATTACATTTTCAAAGACTTTTCAGTTTACACACACACAACTATAACCTGCAACACTAAACAGAGTTCTTACTATGCTATGATTTAAACAGCTTTCATTTTCATTTTATACCCGCATTTTGGGTGAGGTGACTATGTTACAATGTTTTGTGATGAGGTGAAACAAAACTTTCACACACACAGAACACGAAACAATGGGTATTAAGGATATAATGGGTAAGAAGTCAAATGGAAGTAAACTGCAGAGGGGCCTATTGGCCCATATTCTCATTGAGCTTCTATATTGGAGCGGAGTCTTGAAGTGGGTAGAATATAATTGTGCATTAATTGGCTGTTGATGCTGGTGTTGACTTCTTAGATGTGTAGTGCCTCGCAGATATCATAAGCCCCTGTCTTCGCGTATCAATCGATGATTTCGTGTTTTTTGTTAAGACTTTCTCTAGTGATGGTCTGGTTGTAGGAAGAGATTATATGCTCCTTAAGGAGCCCTGTTGCTTATGCATCGTTAATCGCCTGGAAAGAGATGTTGTTGTCTTGCCTATATACTGAGTTCTTTGAGGCTTACAGTCCCCAAGTGGGCATTGAAGGCGATAGACGACATTGGTCTCTTTCAAAGCGTTCTGCTTTTGTGTCTGGAGAGTTTCTCATGAGTAGGTTGGCTGTTTCTTGGTTTTATAGTAAATCGTCAATTGTATCTTCTGATTTCTGTCGTAGGGATAACGTTTCTATTAACAATATCTTTCAGGACCCTTTT
>WNGS01007269.1:13794-38667 GCA_020271785.1 Procambarus virginalis
TTAAATATCGTCATGGCAATCTTTGAGGTCCTGGGGCCGGATTCAGGAAGGTACTTACGAAGGTTTTTCCTCTTAGCTAAGAATGTTTTCCTTCTTAGCGCCTTCGTGGCGGCTACGTCGGTATTCAAGTAGCTACACTAAGTGGAAAAACCTTCGTAAGTTCATTCCGGGATTTAAGTGTGGTTTCGACCACTCGTAGCTTTACGTAAACTGGATATAACTCAATTTTTCTCTACTACATAACACTGGGATAGATTTTAAGATTTTGGAACATAAACAAAAGATTATAAAATTGAATCTAGTGAAGAGGAGTCCTTCGTGTTAGTTATATATGCATTCTCTGCTTGAAACTTAAAGTAAATATGTCTTTTATGATAGTAGAATTAGTTTTATAATAGCAAGATATTATACCCGTAGTTATTAAGTAAATAAACACTGGTGAACATGAAATATGAGAGAAGGTGATGAGCCCTGCCTGATGGGATCATTTACTATCACCAAATGCCCCTGTTCACCTAGTAGTAAGGGTGTACCTTAGCTATACATACCCATTTCTAATTTATTTAGTTTGGTTTTATTTTGAAATTAAATCTGGGTGAGACATAAAATAAAAATATGCTGCACAAATGATGTTAGGTAAGGAAAGGGTAAAAATGTCAAAAACTTTATTCATTGAATACTTAAAGCTATAATTATGACTATATAGACTATTAAAAAAGAGAGAGGGAAGTAGGGGTCCAAGACCTCTTCCTGTTATACAATTTGGGTGTGGAACAAGTAATTATCAAAAGAAGGCACCATGCCGGGAAGGCTATGTAGCAGTAAGGCAGTGAGGTGAGGCAGCTACTTATTTGAGAAATGCTTATTTTATTTACCTTATAAGCTGAGGCAACTTATTTTATTTGAGGAATACTCAGCTGATTCCTCTACATTTAGCATGGAACAAATTTGTGTCCAAGACCTCTTCCTGTTACACAATTTGGCTGTGTGTAACCAAACTAGAAGTGCTCTACAAATCAAGGGACCCAGAATGTGGAATGACCTCCCGAATCATGTTAAAGGCTGTACCTCTCTCAACCAGTTTAAGAGTTAAACCAAGTACTGCCTAATTAACTCCATGTAACCTAACTTACCTCCTAAATGTCAACCCATGTCTTGCTATTTTTTAAACAACGCTGTTCACCAACATGTGCAATTGCTGATTTATGCTATGTTAACCCCCCTTTTTGTATTTTTTATTCCTTCTTTCAACACAATTTATACCTAATCCCGATTACTATTAAGTTTTAGTCTAAGTGTTTTTTCCCCCACACCTTGCCCGAAATGCTATGAGTATTAGTGGCTTTAGGTATTGTATGTACTAGCTCTGTCTATAAATCCAACATTATGTTTGTAAATCAACTGTATGCACTTTTCCTGAATAAAATGTATTTATTATTTATTTTTTAATCAGTAAGTATTAAAAGAAGGCACCAAGCTGGGAAGGCTATGTAGCACCATTGTGTAACAATAAACCAAATTTTTTTTAACAAATAATGCACCTGTATGGTAAAACAAATCCTGTCAGCTGTAAAAATATTGATGCAGTTATTTAAATGAAAAATATAATGAAAGAAATATTACTGGTTTATTTTTATCCTATCTTTTTGTACTGTACAGTATATCCAAGGAAGTGAAAAATTGAGACATAATGCACAATTTAATGAATGATTAGCATGGATTAGCAGTTCAAAAGAAATATGACTATTACATATCAACATGAGATCTTAATGATCCATGGTCAACATGATTTAATAAGGATAATACAGTACTGTATTTGTAATAATACAAACTATAATTTAAAATCTTTATTACTGATTTTTTTATTAAGAAGATTAGGTATACACAGCAATGTGCTGCTACCCTATTCTATATGGAATATTACACAGTGTAGATACAAAACTAGCTATAAGTTTATCTAATACTCCCATCTCACAGGATGGTTAGACATACTGTACATGGAATCAATTTAGAAAATACCAGCCTCAATACAAAAAATAAATCAACTCTGACTAAACAACTCTTCTCAATTTTCACAAGAGGTAAGCACTGAATCATGGAAACATTATATTATAATTACTCTTACCAGTTTCTACAAGACTCCTCTCAAACAATGTATTTTTAAACATGTTTAGGTATACACAGCAATGTGCTGCTTCCCTATTCTGTATAAAGGACCACACAGTGTAGATCAAAAACCAGCTACAAGCTCATCCAACATCCTCACCTCACAGGATGGCCAGTCATACATGGAATTAGGAGAGAACAAAATACTTAATGCTGATCTATTAGCCTCCACTGGCAAAATCTGGGTGCAGCACAAGAATATCTTCCAATATTCCTGAGTGTATGAAGTAATTACAGAGCTCAAAATACCTCATACCATTTGGTATGAAGTCACTGATAACAGGGCAATCACAGATATGGTGTTGGAGAGTATGTTCTCTCAAGTAGGACTGAAAACAGATGTTTTTTTCCACCAAGAGGGCTATAAACCCATGGAACCGCCTACCCGCTGAAGCCGTAAATGCCAAATTCCAGCTCAAAAATATCATTAAGACAATTGGCGGGCCCTTTAACAAGCCGCCGGCTTTCTGTCCTCTTCGAGGCCACTAGATAGTTAGTGGCCCTTGGGTAAATTCAGTAAATATATACAATAATTGTCAGCGCATCTTCCGAGCAACAAGGACAGCTACACAGTATCTCTTAGAATTACGTAGGTAAACAACAAATGTAACATATTTGTTTACTACAATGTCGGTGCTGGCTGTAGAAGTTGAAAAAACATTGTTTTACTTCGAAATATACTAATTTTATAAGAAAATTCGACGTAAATAGGAGGCAGTAGAGCTCCGATAAGCCAGCGCTAAATCTTCAATATGAAGAATGTTGCTGCTCTCTGATTGGCCAAACGAAACACAGTAGTGTTTCGGCACGCAGGTGAACCAACAAATTTCTTCCTAAGTTCACCTTATTGAATTGCACCTAAGCATCTTCTTAGGGCACACTTTGGAACCTTCGTAGCAAACCCACTTACGAAGAAATACACGGAGCTTCCTGAATCTAGGTCCAGGAATATATGCGAATGAAAACTCACACCCCAGAAGTAACTCGAACCCATACTCCCAGGAGCAACGCAACTGGTATCTACACGACGCTTTAATCCGCTTGACCATCACGACCGGAAAATAAGGAAGTGATAGCTGAAGCTATTTGAACCACTTCCCCGCCGGCACTTCTATGGTAATCTTGGGCATAGCATTTTATCAAATCACCTGGTTCTTTGGGGCACACATGAGGAACACAAATGCGAACAAGCCTGAATGGTCCCCAGGACTATATGCAAATAAAAACTCACACCCAGAAGAGACTCGAACCCATACTCCCAGGAGCAACACAACTGGTATCTACAGGACGCCTTAATCCGCTTGACCATCACGACCGGACAATAAGAAACTGATAGCCGAAGTTATTTGAACCACTTCCCCACCGGCACTTGGATGGTAATCTTGGGCATAGCATTTTATCAAATCACCTCATTCTTTGGGGCACATGTGAGGAACACATATGCGAACAAGCCTGAATGTTCCCCAGGACTAAATGCGAATGAAAACTCACACCCCAGAAGTCACTCGAACCCATACTCCCAGGAGCAACGCAACTGGTATCTACAGGACGCCTTAATCCGCTTCACCATCACGACCGCTCAATAAGGAAGTGATAGCTGAAGCTATTTGAACCACTTCCCCGCCGGCACTTGGATGGTAATCTTGGGCATAGCCATTTATCAAAAATGCTCATTTTACCAAAGAATGAGGTGATTTGATAAAATGCTATGCCCAAGATTACCATCCAAGTGCCGGCGGGGAAGTGGTTCAAATAGCTTCGGCTATCACTTCCTTATTGAGCAGTCGTGATGGTGAAGCGGATTAAGGCGTCCTGTAGATACCAGTTGCGTTGTAAATAAATATATATATATATATATATATATATATATATATATATATATATATATATATATATATATATATATATATTTATTTATTTATATATAGTCCTGGGGACCATTCAAGTTTGTTTGTATATATATATATATATATATATATATATATATATATATATATATATATATATATATATATATATGTGTGTGTGTGTGTGTGTGTGTGTACTCACCTAGTTGTACTCACCTAGTTGTGCTTGCGGGGGTTGAGCTCTGGCTCTTTGGTCCCGCCTCTCAACCGTCAATCAACAGGTGTACAGTTTCCTGAGCCTAATGGGCTCTATCATATCTACACTTGAAACTGTGTATGGAGTCAGCCTCCACCACATCGCTTCCTAATGCATTCCATTTGTCAACCACTCTGACACTAAAAAAGTTCTTTCTAATATCTCTGTGGCTCATTTGGGCACTCAGTTTCCACCTGTGTCCCCTAGTGCGTGTGCCCCTTGTGTTAAACAGCCTGTCTTTATCAACCCTGTCGATTCCCCTGAGAATCTTGAATGTGGTGATCATGTCCCCATAACTCTTCTGTCTTCCAACGAAGTGAGGTTTAATTCCTGCAGTCGCTCCTCGTAGTTCATACCTCTCAGCTCGGGTACTAGTCTGGTGGCAAACCTTTGAACCTTTTCCAGTTTAGTCTTATGCTTGACTAGATAGGGACTCCATGCTGGAGCCGCATACTCCAGGATTGGTCTGACATATGTGGTATATAATGTTCTGAAAGATTCCTTACACAAGTTTCTAAAGGCCGTTCTTATGTTAGCCAACCTGGCATATGCCGCTGATGTTATCCTCTTGATATGAGCTTCAGGGGACAGGTCTGGCGTGATATCAACCCCCAGGTCTTTCTCTCTCTCTGACTCTTGAAGTATTTCATCTCCCAAATGATACCTTGTATCTGGTCACACATGTGTGTGTGTGTGTGTGTGTGTGTGTGTGTGTGTGTGTGTGTGTGTGTGTGTGTGTGTGTGTGTGTGTGTGTGTGTGTGTGTGTGTGTGTGTGTGTGTTGTGTGTGTGTGTGTGTGTGTGTGTGTGTGTGTGTGTGTGTGTGTGTGTATGTGTGTGTGTGTGTATGTGTGTGTGTGTGTGTGTGTGTGTGTGTGTGTGTGTGTGTGTGTGTACTCACCTATTTGTACTCACCTATTTGTACTTGCGGGGGTTGAGCTTTGGCTCTTTGGTCCCGCCTCTCAACTGTCAATCAACTGGTGTACAGATTCCCGAGCCTACTGGGCTCTATCATATCTACACTTGAAACTGTGTATGGAGTCAGCCTCCACCACATCACTGCCTAAAGCATTCCATCCGTTAACTACTCTGACACTGAAAAAGTTCCTTCTAACGTCTCTGTGGCTCATGTGGGTACTCAGTTTCCACCTGTGTCCCCTTGTTCGCGTCCCCCCAGTGTTGAATAGTTTGTCCTTGTCTACCCGGTCGATTCCTCTGAGGATTTTGTAGGTTGTGATCATATCTCCCCTTACTCTTCTGTCTTCCAGTGTCGTAAGGTGCATTTCCCGCAGCCTTTCCTCGTAACTCATGCCTCTTAGTTCTGGGACTAGTCTAGTGGCATACCTTTGGACTTTTACCAGCTTCGTCTTGTGCTTGACTTGTGTGTCCAGCTTCGTCTTGTGTGTGTGTGTGTGTGTGTGTGTGTGTGTGTGTGTGTGTGTGTGTGTGTGTGTGTGTGTGTGTGTGTGTGTGTGTGTGTGTGTGTGTGTGACAGTGTCAGACCACGGAGAAGTCATCCGTTAGAATTTGCTCACCAAATTGATTGGGCGATGGCTTCTTCAATAACGAATTGTAAAAGCACCTAAAACAGAAACATAATTGAATCTGCTTTGATACAGATCACAAAAGAAAATAATTTGAACATTAGCAGTGGTCTATATAACTTAGATCCATTTTTAATAGATCAATTAAAGAGCGATTTAAGTAGGATCATTGGAACACATTTGTCTCACTAATTCCTTGTAAATATTTACTACTTATGCTATGATTATCCATGTGTGGTCCTGTGTGTGGTTGCTGCATCAGATGGGCCAATATGCCCCCTGCAGTGTCCACATATTGTACCTCATCTCACTCCACCATTCTCTCCTGCCTATTTATGTCCAGTACTCGACCTGTAAAACCACTTTTTCTGAAGATGTATTAATATACGAAAGTACTTAAGGAAATTCCTGTTTCAATTTTCCTCCGTGGTCTGACACTGTCACATTTTTAATCACGTGTTTATTTTCGTGATATACACACATATATATATGTATGTTGTCGGGGTTCACAGTTCGGGTTAAAGCAACGGTAGACTTGATCTCCTCTCGAGGTGGTTGCTCTGACAATAACCCTTACTCACCGTCGTTCTACGGGTCTTCCCTCGATCCTCTAGGCTCCACTGCACGCCCAGGAGAGTACCCCAGTCGATCTCACAACCGGCCTTAAGTTGTAAAATGAGTGGAGACACAGATTGTTCCCTTAATCTGTGTGCCCGCCCCGGCAAAGAACTATCACACAGCCTTTAAGGTCGCCAACTGGTGTTTTAGGTGTCCAGTAACACAGCAGTGGTGAGGTGTAATTGTGGTAAAAGCAAGCTCAAATAGTGCGGTATCAGGCAAGTAATTAATTCTGTCACTCTATCTTACTTCCTTACACAGTCACAAGATCTATGGAGGGGATGATATCAAACACCAAAGAGTTTTGGTATTTTACTTAAAAACAGCGAGAAACATGTGCATCAATAAACATATCAGGATCAAGTACATAAACTGCTCCCTCCTCGGCAAATAATGGCAAATAATCCGAAACGCACCAAATGGTAACACACGGCAACCCCTCGCGTCACTTGTCAAAGTCAGCTGATCCCGGGCCCTAGCACCCGTGAGAAAGAATAGTACTTGTTTTCTCTCTGGCGCTCCCCGTTCCTTTAACTCTTCGCGAACTACTATATTTATCATTCACGTGACATACTTATGATTCTAATAGGATGCGATACACCACTTCACTGGTCTCACCATTAATATCTTATTCTCACTGCACTCAAAGTGACTTTTCACCGTATCATGAAGATTACTCTATTCTCAATAATATTTACTGTGAATGCACTCACTTGATCACTGTACTGTTCTTTAAATCTATACTTCCTCTTAAAGAGATATCACTGGCAATCACTTCACATATATGAGATTATTCAGTACACAGGCATGTACATAGATAAATCATTAATCAAATTACAGGCATATATATATATATACAAATCATGGAGATCAATACACAGGCATTTATATAAAGTCTGGGCTCATAGCCTAACACCAATATCTTGTTCACTACCAATATATAATAATAATCACAGGAAATGAATTATAGTCACAGTAAATTCCTTAATGAATCCTGGTGCTTGCACACACCCACACATAGATAGGACTTAGGTTAGAAGGACTTAGGTTAGGTTAATATGAATGTAGAGTGAAGATCAAGGCACGTATTCTGTCAAAGAGAAAACGACGTCATTTAGAGAGGGAACTAGTTCGTCAGGCTCGTCTCTGACCCACCCTGGGGTCAAGGTAAGGCGACTGGGAGAGACCACAACTTTCCCACTTGTTAATTCATAAATTATAAATTCAGATCACTATTCAATATTGTAATTGGAAAGAGCCTGGTCCAAGATGCCTATAGAATTACCATCAGTTTCGATAAAAATTCAACCATCTGGGTGGCCAGTAAATAAGATTAGTTTGTTCTATTAACCTTGCTTAGCAATCTAGCAATCAGAGAGGTTGGCAGAGTAATCTTAGCTAGCTTCACTGTCTGGAAGACAGAAAGTAGGACAGTGTGGAGTGGGACATCATGGGGGTCGACATCTACCCCCAGAAGGGCAGGCGAACATCGGGCTGGACATAGCGTAATACGGTAAAGTGCTTAGAGTTTGGTACAGTTGATTTTAAAACTAACTCATTGCCTCCGGATTGAAGATGACAGGTCAAATGACTCGTCAGCTTGGTCGACGTCATACCTATGTCGCTGGTATGTCGTACCCAAGCTGACGAGGCGTTTGACCTGTCATCTTCAATCCGGTGCCCCCAGAAATCACATGAGACAAGCCCATGACATCACCCTAACAAGAGAAATGTTAAATAAAAACACTTGTATAATAGACAAAACCCAAGATGTAAGAAGATTACAAATTCTTGAAGTTATCCACATAAAAGTAGAACAACCTACCATAAATACTCAAATTACGGAACTATTCACTCTACCCACCATGAGAGTAAAAACAAGACCAGAACGTCAAGATGCCAACATAGAAGACACTGCTCGACAAACAGCGCCCACTACGCTTGATTAATCATTGCATGTACCCTATTTATCCTTAGCTTCTTTTCTCCTTCATGTCTACCCAATGTATACCCTTTGTTTACACCTAATCCCATTGTTCGATCCATTTGTATTCACCTGATCTGCTATTCGTATAAATTATGATGTTCTGTACTGTAACATCACTTGAGAATGAACCATGTAGGTTCGAAACGTTGTGCGATTTTAATAAGTGTAATACATTCTTCAGTTATTCAATTCTTTTTCTTCACCTTGAAAACAACATGACTTTTGGTGAACTCCTCTTCCAGCTGAACCCTGACGCAAGAGCATTAGTAAGAGGGATAGAAGCCCTAAATCAAAAAATAGTAAATACGGAATATGCTGTCATATTCAATGAGACATGCATAAAAAAAATTCTGCTGCCAGTATACACCAATTTACGAATTTGAAATGCAACTACAATGCAGGGATGGATTCATACGAAATGCAGCTTAAAAAATAATTGTATTCCTTAATATGGAAAAGCAAATTTAGGCTTAATGGTTATGATGTCTTTTAATTTACCAGATCCAATTAAACAGTAATATACTTGATTGTACAAAAGGCGAGGAGGCCTAAAATCTCTCACTGTGTCACATTCAGTGATGTTGTGCTGAAGTGAATGCCTTAAAAATTGTCAGTCAGGTTACAGGTTGAATATTTTAATAGCGGCACAGCCTCACTAACTTGCCAACTGTGCTTGCAGTATAGCCAAGGCGACTACGTCACATCATCTAGTCCAATGCTGATTATATAAACCCCAATTATTACAAAAATTTAGCCTTTTAATACTGCAAATTTCAAGTCTTACGGCATTTCTTAGTTCCTCATAAATCAGTTGTACTCTATTAATTTGTATGTTTTTAATATTTGCATTAGATGGTTCAAAGTTATAGTCTGTATTTTCTTTCCTGCATACCTCATTTACCAATAGATCAATAAAGTAGGTTTTGCAACTCAAACATGGAATGAGAGTGTACAAAATATTCAGGGAAAACATGTTTGTTTATATGTTTTCAGAATATAGGCAATATCCTTAGCAATAAAGCTACATAGGTTAGGAGTCAATTTATCTTTGACCTGAAACATGACACGATTGAGACCAATTCTATCCAAGAATTTATACATGCCAGATGTTAATGAAATGGGTCTGAATTTTTGATAGTTTGGCTTAGGAGTTGGAATTATGAGACTGCCCATTTCATTGACGAGATACCTTATGAAGGTATCAAATGAATCTTGTGAAAGACTCATTTGATCGAGGTCAAGTGAAAGGTGGCTAGGGACATCATTCAGTAATCTTAAGATGTTATAAGTTACACATTCCTCACCAGGGGCAGTTTGATTGCTTGCCTAATGTTCCTATCAATTCAAAATGGGTTATTGCAAACTGATCTGTTAAAGCGTGTGAGGAACATGCTAATTCAATATTAAAATCTTTTAATTTTGGTATTATATAAATCCTACTGTATATCCGGGGGTAAGGGAGAAATTTGTGAGATATTGATATGCTCCTAGCTCAATGGTCTTGTGTCTCACAAATTTCTCTCTTATTCTGCGGAAGTATGCTGATGTTGAACTGGGTTTGAAGGCTTTGGTTTTTTTTTAATTTTGTTCCACATTTCTAATAAAGTTGTAGCTCTTTTGATAAATTGTAGAAATTGTTCCAAATATATGTTCTTAATTTTGCCACAAATTCGCGAAAAACTCGCAAGTCATATTTTCAATTGTTCTGAATTTTGAATGCCAATGTTCAGCATTCAGGAATGCTACAAAATTATTAGCTGTTTTGTTTTGCTTGTAACTTCCAGCAGCTGAAGCACTTAAGGTCATTTTGTAATAATGAAAGAGTTCAATGTCCATGAGGAAGTACGATTGCTCTTTTATCTTAATTTAACCCAAGTATTATAATAATCTTTAATGGTACTGAAAATGTCATTGTAAAAGTGGCCAATTGATAGAGGTGTATACCCAGTGTACCACTTGTGGATGTAAACCTTAGAGTGTACCTTTAAGATTGTATGGAATGTTATTTTTAACGCTAGGATAGGGAGCAGACCTAATATCCTTTTCAATGCACTTAAAATATATTGCAGAATGATCACTTACTAGTTCCGGGATGAGCCTAATTTTAATGTTGTTATCTACTAGGCTGCACGCAATCACATAATCCAGCCTTCCTCCTAGTAAATGGGTTTTGTCTGAACCATGCACAGTAATATTATAATCATTAAGGTATTTCAAGAAAGACCTTACATTATTGTTANCGGCACTTGGATGGTATCTTGGGCATAGCCATTTTATCAAATCACCTTTTTTTTGGGGCAACACGTGAGGAACACAAATGCGAACAAGCCTGAATGGTCCCCAGGACTATAGTGAATGAAAACTCACACCCAGAAGTGACTCGAACCCATACTCACAGGAGCAACGCAACTGGTATATACAGGGACGCCTTAAACCACTTGACCATCACGACCGGACATAAGGAAGTGATAGCTGAGCTATATGAACCACTTCCCCGCCGGCACTTGGATGGTTATCTTGGGCATAGCATTTTATCAAATCACCTTATTTTTTGGGGCAACACGTGAGGAACACAAATGCGAACAAGCCTGAATGGTCCCCAGGACTATTTGCGAATGAAAACTCACACCCCAGAAGTGACTCGAACCCATACTCCCAGGAGCAACGCAAGGTATGTACAGGGACGCCTTAAACCACTTGACCATCACGACTTGACATAAGGAAGTGATAGCCAAAGCAATATGAAACACCTTCCCCGCCGGCACTTGGATGGTTATCTTGGGCATAGCATTTATCAAATCACCTCATTTTGTGGGGCAACACGTGAGGAACACAAATGCGAACAAGCCTGAATGGTCCCCAGGACTATATGCAATGAAAACTCACACCCAGAAATGACTCGAACCATACTCCCAGCAGCAACGCAACTGGTATGTACAGGGACGCCTTAAACCACTGACCATCACAACGGACATAAGGAAGTGATAGCCGAGCTATATGAACCACTTCCCCGCCGGCACTTGGATGGTATCTTGGGCATAGCATTTTATCAAGTCACCTCATTTTTGGGGCACACGTGAGGAACACAAATGCAAACAAGCCTGAATGGTCCCCAGGACTATATGTGAATGAAAACTCACACCCAGAAGTGACTCGAACCCATACTCCCAGGAGCAACGCAACTGGTATGTACAGGGACGCCTTAAACCACTTGACCATCACGACCGGACATAAGGGTGATAGCTGAGCTATATGAACCACTTCCCCGCCGGCACTTGGATGGTTATCTTAGGCATAGCATTTTATCAAATCACCTCATTTTTTGGGGCAACACGTGAGGAACACAAATGCGAACAAGCCTGAATGGTCCCCACGAATATATGCGAATGAAAACTCACACCCAGAAGTGACTCGAACCCATACTCCCAGGAGCAACGCAACTGGTATGTACAGGGACGCCTTAAACCACTTGACCATCACGACCGGACATAAGGAAGTGATAGCCTGAGCTATATGAACCACTCCCCGCCGGCACTTGGATGGTTTTCTTGGGCATAGCATTTATCAAATCACCTCATTTTTGGGGCAACACATGAGGAAAACAATGCGAACAAGCCTGAATGGTCCCCAGGACTATATGCGAATGAAACTCACACCCCAGAAGTGACTCGAACCCATACTCCCAGGAGCATAAATGCTATGCCTAAGATAACCATCCAAGTGCCGGCGAGGAAGTGGTTCATATAGCTCAGGCTATCACTTCCTTATGTCCGGTTGTGATGGCCAAGTGGTTTAAGGCGTCCCTGTACATACCAGTTGCATTGCTCCTGGGAGTATGGGTTCGAGTCACTTCTGGGGTGTGAGTTTTCATTCGCATATAGTCCTGGGGACCATTCAGGCTTGTTCGCATATATATATATATATATATATATATATATATATATAAATATATATATAATATATATATATATATATATATATTATATATATTATATATATAATTATATTTTTTTTTCTTATAAAGTTTGTGAGGGTACCACCTCTGGTGCCAATGTGGGGACCCATAGCCTCGGAGAAGAAAATAAAACGTATTCAGAGGAGACCTTGTGGTTTCTCACTGAACACTATATTTTCTTCTCCTACCACCCTCATTCTTTTGTATGTACACATATATATTTGCTTTATTTGAACTTTGTTACAAAAAAGGAGTTACATATAGGTTACAAAGATGGTTATCATAAGTTGTCGAGTTCCTCCAGCTCCTCAGATGGCGGGCAGGAACCCTGGATGCAGTGTGCATTTCCTCTCTGTATCGCCACGCTGAGGCGCTGGAAAAGAATGCTGGCAGCTCTAGGGTCCCTTGTTGTTTCAATGAGCCTAGAACCCAGTTCCTTCAAAAAACTGGTAGCACTTTTACCCCAGGCGCCGAGTGTCTCAGAAGCAATGGGGACAAAATTGTAGTGGTGATCCATACTCTATACTTACGGGATTTGGCTGCTTCCCTGTGGGTTGCAGCGCCACCTGGTTGTGCAACACTGAGGTCAATGTAGGTGTTAGCCAGGGTTGATACGCACGTGTAGTCCCATACCAACTGCTTGCCATTCTTCCAGGGGTTCACTGTGATACCATCTGGGCGACCAATAAGAGCATCAGAGTTACGGGGCGTTTGGTAACGAGGCTCTCTCTCAGCTGGGCATCCAGCTGTGGTGAGGCTCCTCTTGATGATGTCATTAACTTCACTGTGCCTCGAGTGCCATCCTCCTGTGCTTTGGCAGAGTAGGCCATGGTGGCCGTACCTGTCAGCCACCACCTCGCCGCAAATACACCTATATCTGGTGTGGATTGGGGCAGCAAGGCGGAGGGCCACAGCAATTCGGAGGGCGTGTGGTGTGAGACGCGTGCCAGTTGCCGACATTATGGTTGCTAACAGGAAATCCCCTGCATGTGGGGCTGCTACTGCTGTGAGGCGAGCAATGTCGTGCTGTGTTGATGCAGCATCCAGGCACTCTGCAGCAACTTTGTCTTGTATATATATATATATATATATATATATATATATATATATATATATATATATATATATATATATATTCTCTCAGCCAAGAGGAGCCATCAAGCGACGACAGGTACGGCACATGCCAAGTGTGCGACAAGGTGTGGAGACTCTAGTGTAATGGAGATGTGCGCAAGCAAGCTCGCAACGGAACCAATTGTCCGGGTATGTGGCGCCCTCCCAAAGAGAGTATCAATCAAGGCCCCACTCCAGCAGTCAGGGAAAACACCTCCAACAGCTTCATTTCGTCTGAGAATCTACTAGAAGCCATCAAAGCAACATCGGTTGGAACCTTGCAGCACATCCCCAAAGCTGCCCGGCCCCAGGCAGCAGCCAAACTATCCAGCCTCTTGAAAAAGGTCAATGACTCCCCCGGAACCATCCAAGCATGGCACAACCTTCTCCTGTTTGGAAACATATGCCTAGCTGTCCTTGCAAAGAGAGACAAATCACTAGCTTCCTCAGTCATTATGGCTATAAATAGTTTTCCTAGAGAGGACAACCAGGCACCCCTCCCCACCCGTGCCAAAAACACCCACTGCACGAAAGGTATCAACAGCAGAACCGTGGCATCCAAAATCAGAGCAACAGTCAGCAAGAAAATAGAAGAAGGCAACACAATAGGGGCAATCAGAATCATCACCAGTGAAGACACAGTTGCCACCAGGGATGCCGATACAGCACAAGCCCTGAGGGAAAAACACCAACCCAGAGCTCCTCGTGACGACAGTGTTCCCCTAGTCGGTGTCACCAGAGCAGAAGCCCTGTGTGTGCTCGAATCCATGGAGCATAAAGCAGCTTTATCCTTCCCACCAGGTTCAGCAGGTGGGTTCACAGGACTAAGACCCAACCACATCAAACAAATGCTCAACCCTGCCCTGGGAGACATTGCACAGGGCCTCCTGGTGGAACTAACTAGATTCGCCAACACATGTCTAGCTGGCAACATACCAGAGACCATACGGCCTCTCTTTTTTGGCGCTACCCTCTGTGCCCTGAGGAAAAAAGATGGAGGAATCAGACCGATAGCTGTGGGCAATTCACTCCGGCGTCTCGTCGCTAAGGCTGCTGCTAAAGCAGTTAGTCAGGCAGCAGCCGACATGCTGAAGCCAAAACAGCTTGGGTTTGGCATTCCTCAAGGGTGTGAGGCAGCGGCTCATGCAGCTAGAGCCTACATTGCCAACATTACGGATGAAAAAGCCCTGATAAAGCTGGACTTCAAAAATGCTTTCAATCTGGTTAGAAGGAATGCAGTACTCGGTGCGGTTCATCGCTTTTTTCCTTCCCTCTACCCGTTTGTAAACTCATGCTACAGCAAGAATCTAACTCTGTTTTTTTGGGAACATGAAATTGAATCACAAGAAAGTGTCCAATAGGGTGAAACCGTTGCTTCTTTTCTTTTCTGCCTAGTCATCAAGGAAGTCACCAATAACCTGCCCAGTGAGCTCAACATTTGGTTTTTGGACGATGGTTATCTTGAGGTTATCTTGAGATGATTTCGGGGCTTTTAGTGTCCCCGCGGCCCGGTCCTCGACCAGGCCTCCACCCCCAGGAAGCAGCCCGTGACAGCTGACTAACACCCAGGTACCTATTTTACTGCTAGGGAACAGGGGCATAGGGTGAAAGAAACTCTGCCCATTGTTTCTCACCGGCGCTTGGGATCGAACCCAGGACCACAGGAGCACAAGTCCAGCGTGCTGTCCCGCTCGGCCGACCGGCTCCTAAACTCATGGTACTCTAGCCGGCTCCCCAGCCTCATTCTTGGACGACATAAGAATAATTCAGTAGCAAGGAGCAAGCCTAGGCCTCACCATGAACCCTTCCAAGTGCGAAATTACCTCCACCAACCAGCACATGATAGAGCAAATAAAGGTTGTTTTGACTGACATTCATACAACCAACCCTGAGGACAGCACACTCCTAGGTGCTCCTCTTGGAAGGAATGCCATCGACGAGGTCCTTGGTAAGAAGATCACTGACCTGAAGAGGATGAACGAGAGGATTGAAGACATCGATGCTCATGATGCACTTTACCTCATCACCAGATGCTTGTCCCTCCCCAGGCTGGCCTACTTTCTAAGATGTTCGCCATCTTTCAACAATATTTTAATTAGAATAGTACGACAGCTTGCTGAAATCAACACTAGAAAAAGCCCTTAATCTTTCCCTCAGCAACTCGCAGTGGAAACAGGCCTCCCTTCCTGTCAGACTCGGGGGCCTTGGCGTGCGCACAGCAACACAAATTGCTGTACCAGCGTTCCTGTCCTCTTCAGTGGGGTCTGACAACTTGGTGAAGGAAATCCTACCTGAGCACCTAGTTCAACAGGCAGGGGTACATGATCCCAGCTTCACAGACTGCACAACCAAATGGGTCTCTCTCGCAGAACCAGCACCCCAACCACTGCCTTCTGAAGCCCATAAGCAATCCAGCTGGGATCGCCCCATTGCCGACCAAGAAGCTGCGACTTTGCTAGAAGCTGCGACAACACCACATGACACTGCCCGACTTAGAGCGGTAGCAGCTCCCCATGCAGGTGATTTCCTATTAGCAACCCCAATGTCAGCAACCGGCACTCGTCTCACACCACACGCTCTCCGAATTGTCGTGCTTCTCGGCCTCGCTGCCCCAATCCACACCGAATACAGGTGTATTTGCGGCGAGGCAGAGGCCGACAGGTACGAACGGTATGGCCTTCTCTGCCAAAGGACAGGAGGAAGGCATGAAATACACGGCGAGGTCAATGGCATTATTAAGAGAAGCCTTACCACAGCCGGTTGTCCAGCAGAGAGAGAGCCCAGTTACCTAATGTCCCGCAACTCTGATGAGCCTGTCGGTTGGCCAGACGGAATCACAATGAACCCCTGGAAGAATGGAAGACAGTTGGTGTGGGACTACACTTGTGTTTCAACTTGAGCCAATACCTATGTTGACTTCAGTGCTACACAAGCAGGAGGAGCTGCCAATCACGGGAAGCGGCCAAGTCACGTAAATACAGAGACCTTGAGCACCACTACAATTTTGTCCCCATTGCCTCAGAGACACTTGGTGCCTGGGGTAAAAGTGCTTCTAGTTTTTTGAAGGAGATGGGGTCTAAGCTAATCGAAACAACTAGAGACCCTAAAGCTGCCAGTTTTCTTTTTCAGCGCCTTAGTGTGGCAATCCAGAGAGGAAATGCTCACTGCATCCATGATTCCTGCCCGCCATCTGAGGAGCTGGAGGAGCTATTCAACTTGTGACAAGCAGCCTTGTACCCTGCATGTAATCAATATTGTAACATTTTTTGCATAATGATATTTTCAAATAAAGTTAGATAAATAAATAAATATGTATATATATATATATATATATATATATATATATATATATATATGAAAACTCACACCCTAGAAGTGACTCGAACCCATACTCCCAGGAGCAACGCCGGCACTTGGATGGTAATCTTTTTCATAGCATTTTATCAAATCACCTCATTTTTTGGGGCACACGTGAGGAACACAAATGCGAACAAGCCTGAATGGTCCCCAGGACTATATGCGAATGAAAACTCACACCCCAGAAGTGACTCGAACCCATACTCCCAGGAGCAACGCAACTGGTATCTACAGGATGCCTTAATCCCCTTGACCATCACAACCGGACAATAAGAAACTGATAGCTGAAGCTATTTGAACCACTTCCCCGCCGGCATTTGGATGGTAATCTTGGGCATAGCATTTTATCAAATCACCTCATTCTTTGGGGCACACGTGAGGACCACAAATGCGAACAAGCCTGAATGGTCCCCAGGGGCCGGATTCAGGAAGGTACTTACGAAGGTTTTTCCTCTTAGCTAAGAACGTTTTCCTTCTTAGCGCCTTCGTGGCGGCTACGTCGGTATTCAAGTAGCTACACTAAGTGGAAAAACCTTCGTAAGTTCATTCCAGGATTTAAGTGTGGTTTCGACCACTCGTAGCTTTACGTAAACTGGATATAACTCAATTTTTCTCTACTACATAACACTGGGATAGATTTTAAGATTTTGGAACATAACAAAAGATTATAAAAATTGAATCTAGTGAAGAGGAGTCCTTCGTGTTAGTTATATATGCATTCTCTGCTTGAAACTTAAAGTAAATATGTCTTTTATGATAGTAGAATTAGTTTTATAATAGCAAGATATTTTACCCGTAGTTATTAAGTAAATAAACACTGGTGAACATGAAATATGAGAGAAGGTGATGAGATCTGCCTGATGGGATCATTTACTATCACCAAATGCCCCTGTTCACCTAGTAGTAAGGGTGTACCTTAGCTATACATACCCATTTCTAATTAGTTTGGTTTTATTTTGAAATTAAATCTGGGTGAGACATAAAATAAAAATATGCTGCACAAATGATGTTAGGTAAGGAGAAGGGTAAAAATGTCAAAAACTTTATTCATTGAATACTTAAAGCTATAATTATGACTATATGGACTATTAAAAAAGAGAGAGGGAAGTAAGGGTCCAAGACCTCTTCCTGTTATACAATTTGGGTGTGGAACAAGTAATTATCAAAAGAAGGCACCATGCCGGGAATGCTATATAGCAGTAAGGCAGTGAGGTGAGGCAGCTACTTATTTGAGAAATGCTTATTTTATTTACCTTATAAGATGAGGCAACTTATTTTATTTGAGGAATACTCAGCTGATTCCTCTACATTTAGCATGGAACAGGTTTGTGTCCAAGACCTCTTCCTGTTACACAATTTGGCTGTGTGTAACCAAACTAGAAGTGCTCTACAAATCAAGGGACCCAGAATGTGGAATGACCTCCCGAATCATGTTAACGGCTGTACCTCTCTCAACCAGTTTAAGAGTTAAACCAAGTACAGTACTGCCTAATTAACTCCATGTAACCTAATTTACCTCCTAAATGTCAACCCATGTCTTGCTATTTTTAAAACAACGCTGTTCACCAACATGTGCAATTGCTGATTTATGCTATGTTAACCCCCCTTTTTGTATTTTTTATTCCTTCTTTCAACACAATTTATACCTAATTCCGATTACTATTAAGGTTTAGTCTAAGTGTGTTTTCCCCCACACCTTGCCCGAAATGCTATGAGTATTAGTGGCTTTAGGTATTGTATGTACTAGCTCTGTCTATAAATCCAACATTATGTTTGTAAATCAACTGTATGCACTTTTCCTGAATAAAATGTATTTATTATTTATTTTTTATTCAGTAAGTATAAAAGAAGGCACCAAGCTGGGAAGGCTATGTAGCACCATTGTGTAACAATAAACCAATTTTTTTTTAACAAATAATGCACCTGTATGGTAAAACAAATCCTGTCAGCTGTAAAAATATTGATGCAGTTATTTAAATGAAAAATATAATGAAAGAAATATTACTGGTTTATTTTTATCCTATCTTTTTGTACTGTACAGTATATCCAAAAGAAGTGAAAAATTGAGACATAATGCACAATTTAATGAATGATTAGCATGGATTAGCAGTTCAAAAGAAATATGACTATTACATATCAACATGAGATCTTAATGATCCATGGTCAACATGATTTAATAAGGATAATACAGTACTGTATTTGTAATAATACAAACTATAATTTAAAATCTTTGTTACTGATTTTTTTTATTAAGAAGATTAGGTATACACAGCAATGTGCTGCTACCCTATTCTATATGGAATATTACACAGTGTAGATACAAAACTAGCTATAAGTTTATCTAATACTCCCATCTCACAGGATGGTTAGACATACTGTACATGGAATCAATTTAGAAAATACCAGCCTCAATACAAAAAACAAATCAACTCTGACTAAACAACTCTTATCAATTTTCACAAGAGGTAAGCACTGAATCATGGAAACATTATATTATAATTACTCTTACCAGTTTCTACAAGACTCCTCTCAAACAATGTATTTTTAAACATGTTTAGGTATACACAGCAATGTGCTGCTTCCCTATTCTGTATAAAGGACCACACAGTGTAGATCAAAAACC
This sequence comes from Procambarus virginalis, assembly GCA_020271785.1. Taxonomy (NCBI): domain Eukaryota; kingdom Metazoa; phylum Arthropoda; class Malacostraca; order Decapoda; family Cambaridae; genus Procambarus; species Procambarus virginalis. The sequence continues at coordinate 33,260 of WNGS01007269.1, forward strand.
AGCTACAAGCTCATCCAACATCCTCACCTCACAGGATGGCCAGTCATACATGGAATTAGGAGAGAACAAAATACTTAATGCTGATCTATTAGCCTCCACTGGCAAAATCTGGGTGCAGCACAAGAATATCTTCCAATATTCCTGAGTGTATGAAGTAATTACAGAGCTCAAAATACCTCATACCATTTGGTATGAAGTCACTGATAACAGGGCAATCACAGATATGATGTTGGAGAGTGTGTTCTCTCAAGTAGGACTGAAAACAGATGTTTTTTTCCACCAAGAGGGCTATAAACCCATGGAACCGCCTACCCGTTGAAGCCGTAAATGCCAAATTCCAGCTCAAAAATATCATTAAGACAATTGGCGGGCCCTTTAACAAGCCGCCGGCTTTCTGTCCTCTTCGAGGCCACTATAGTTAGTGGCCCTTGGGTAAATTCAGTAAATATATACAATAATTGTCAGCGCATCTTCCGAGCAACAAGGACAGCTACACAGTATCTCTTAGAATTTCGTAGGTAAACAACAAATGTAACATATTTGTTTACTACAATGTCAGTGCTGGCTGTAGAAGTTGAAAAAACAATGTTTTACTTCGAAATATACTAATTTTATATGAAAATTCGACGTAAATAGGAGGCAGTAGAGCTCCGATAAGCCAGCGCTAAATCTTCAATATGAAGAATGTTGCTGCTCTCTGATTGGCCAAACGAAACACAGTAGTGTTTCGGCACTCAGGTGAACCAACAAATTTCTTCCTAAGTTCACCTTATTGAATTGCACCTAGGCATCTTCTTAGGGCACACTTTGGAACCTTCGTAGCAAACCCACTTACGAAGAAATACACGGAGCTTCCTGAATCTAGGTCCAGGAATATATGCGAATGAAAACTCACACCCCAGAAGTAACTCGAACCCATACTCCCAGGAGCAACGCAACTGGTATCTACACGACGCTTTAATCCGCTTGACCATCACGACCGGAAAATAAGGAAGTGATAGCTGAAGCTATTTGAACCACTTCCCCGCCGGCACTTGGATGGTAATCTTGGGCATAGCCATTTATCAAAAATGCTCATTTTACCAAAGAATGAGGTGATTTGATAAAATGCTATGCCCAAGATTACCATCCAAGTGCCGGCGGGGAAGTGGTTCAAATAGCTTCGGCTATCACTTCCTTATTGAGCAGTCGTGATGGTGAAGCGGATTAAGGCGTCCTGTAGATACCAGTTGCGTTGTAAATAAATATATATATATATATATATATATATATATATATATATATATATATATATATATATATATATATATATATATATTTATTTATTTATATATAGTCCTGGGGACCATTCAAGTTTGTTTGTATATATATATATATATATATATATATATATTATATATATATATATATATATATATATATATATATATGTGTGTGTGTGTGTGTGTGTGTACTCACCTAGTTGTACTCACCTAGTTGTGCTTGCGGGGGTTGAGCTCTGGCTCTTTGGTCCCGCCTCTCAACCGTCAATCAACAGGTGTACAGTTTCCTGAGCCTAATGGGCTCTATCATATCTACACTTGAAACTGTGTATGGAGTCAGCCTCCACCACATCGCTTCCTAATGCATTCCATTTGTCAACCACTCTGACACTAAAAAAGTTCTTTCTAATATCTCTGTGGCTCATTTGGGCACTCAGTTTCCACCTGTGTCCCCTAGTGCGTGTGCCCCTTGTGTTAAACAGCCTGTCTTTATCAACCCTGTCGATTCCCCTGAGAATCTTGAATGTGGTGATCATGTCCCCATAACTCTTCTGTCTTCCAACGAAGTGAGGTTTAATTCCTGCAGTCGCTCCTCGTAGTTCATACCTCTCAGCTCGGGTACTAGTCTGGTGGCAAACCTTTGAACCTTTTCCAGTTTAGTCTTATGCTTGACTAGATAGGGACTCCATGCTGGAGCCGCATACTCCAGGATTGGTCTGACATATGTGGTATATAATGTTCTGAAAGATTCCTTACACAAGTTTCTAAAGGCCGTTCTTATGTTAGCCAACCTGGCATATGCCGCTGATGTTATCCTCTTGATATGAGCTTCAGGGGACAGGTCTGGCGTGATATCAACCCCAGGTCTTTCTCTCTCTCTGACTCTTGAAGTATTTCATCTCCCAAATGATACCTTGTATCTGGTCACACATGTGTGTGTGTGTGTGTGTGTGTGTGTGTGTGTGTGTGTGTGTGTGTGTGTGTGTGTGTGTGTGTGTGTGTGGTGTGTGTGTGTGTGTGTGTGTGTGTGTGTGTGTGTGGTGTGTGTGTGTGTGTGTGTGTGTGTGTGTTGTGTGTGTGTGTGTATGTGTGTGTGTGTGTGTGTGTGTGTGTGTGTGTGTGTGTGTGTACTCACCTATTTGTACTCACCTATTTGTACTTGCGGGGGTTGAGCTTTGGCTCTTTGGTCCGCTCTCAACTGTCAATCAACTGGTGTACAGATTCCCGAGCCTACTGGGCTCTATCATATCTACACTTGAAACTGTGTATGGAGTCAGCCTCCACCACATCACTGCCTAAAGCATTCCATCCGTTAACTACTCTGACACTGAAAAAGTTCCTTCTAACGCTCTGTGGCTCATGTGGGTACTCAGTTTCCACCTGTGTCCCCTTGTTCGCGTCCCCCCAGTGTTGAATAGTTTGTCCTTGTCTACCCGGTCGATTCCTCTGAGGATTTTGTAGGTTTTGATCATATCTCCCCTTACTCTTCTGTCTTCCAGTGTCGTAAGTGCATTTCCCGCAGCCTTTCCTCGTAACTCATGCCTCTTAGTTCTGGGACTAGTCTAGTGGCATACCTTTGGACTTTACCAGCTTCGTCTTGTGCTTGACTTGTGTGTCCAGCTTCGTCTTGTGTGTGTGTGTGTGTGTGTGTTGTGTGTGTGTGTGTGTGTGGTGTGTGTGTGTGTGTGTGTGTGGTGTGTGTGTGGTGTGTGTGGGTGTGACAGTGTCAGACCACGGAGAAGTCATCCGTTAGAATTTGCTCACCAAATTGATTGGGCGATGGCTTCTTCAATAACGAATGTAAAAGCACCTAAAACAGAAACATAATTGAATCTGCTTTGATACAGATCACAAGAAAATAATTTGAACATTAGCAGTGGTCTATATAACTTAGATCCATTTTTAATAGATCAATTAAAGAGCGATTTAAGTAGGATCATTGGAACACATTGTCTCACTAATTCCTTGTAAATATTTACTACTTATGCTATGATTATCCATGTGTGGTCCTGTGTGTGGTTGCTGCATCAGATGGGCCAATATGCCCCCTGCAGTGTCCACATATTGTACCTCATCTCACTCCACCATTCTCTCCTGCCTATTTATGTCCAGTACTCGACCTGTAAAACCACTTTTTCTGAAGATGTATTAATATACGAAAGTACTTAAGGAAATTCCTGTTTCATTTTCCTCCGTGGTCTGACACTGTCACATTTTTAATCACGTGTTTATTTTCGTGATATACACACATATATATATGTATGTTGTCGGGTTTCACAGTTCGGGTTAAGCAACGGTAGAACTTGATCTCCTCTCGAGGTGGTTGCTCTGACAATAACCCTTACTCACCGTCGTTCTACGGGTCTTCCCTCGATCCTCTAGGCTCCACTGCACGCCCAGGAGAGTACCCCAGTCGATCTCACAACCGCCTTAAGTTGTAAAATGAGTGGAGACACATTTGTCCCTTAATCTGTGTGCCCGCCCCGGCAAAGAACTATCACACAGCCTTTAAGGTCGCCAACTGGTGTTTTAGGTGTCCAGTAACACAGCAGTGGTGAGGTGTAATTGTGGTAAAAGCAAGCTCAAATAGTGCGGTATCAGGCAAGTAATTAATTCTGTCACTCTATCTTACTTCCTTACACAGTCACAAGATCTATGGAGGGGATGATATCAAACACCAAGAGTTTTGGTATTTTACTTAAAAACAGCGAGAAACATGTGCATCAATAAACATATCAGGATCAAGTACATAAACTGCTCCCTCCTCGGCAAATAATGGCAAATAATCGAAACGCACCAAATGGTAACACACGGCAACCCCTCGCGTCACTTGTCAAAGTCAGCTGATCCCGGGCCCTAGCACCCGTGAGAAAGAATAGTACTTGTTTTCTCTCTGGCGCTCCCCGTTCCTTTAACTCTTCGCGAACTACTATATTTATCATTCACGTGACATACTTATGATTCTAATAGGATGCGATACCCACTTCACTGGTCTCACCATTAATATCTTATTCTCACTGCACTCAAAGTGACTTTTCACCGTATCATGAAGATTACTCTATTCTCAATAATATTTACTGTGAATGCACTCACTTGATCACTGTACTGTTCTTTAAATCTATACTTCCTCTTAAAGAGATATCACTGGCAATCACTTCACATATATGAGATTATTCAGTACACAGGCATGTGCATAGATAAATCATTAATCAAATTACAGCATATATATATAATACAAATCATGGAGATCAATACACAGGCTTTATATAAAGTCTGGGCTCATAGCCTAAACACCAATATCTTGTTCACTACCAATATATATAATAATCACAGGAAATGAATTATAGTCACAGTAAATTCCTTAATGAATCCTGTGCTTGCACACAACCCACACATAGATAGGGACTTAGGTTAGAAGGACTTAGGTTAGGTTAATATGAATGTAGAGTGAAGATCAAGGCACGTATTCTGTCAAAGAGAAAACGACGTCATTGAGAGGGAACTAGTTCGTCAGGCTCGTCTCTGACCCCCCTGGGGTCAAGGTAAGGCGACTGGGAGAGACCACACTTTCCCACTTGTTAATTCATAAATTAAATTCAGATCACTATTCAATATTGTATTGGAAAGAGCCTGGTCCAAGATGCCTATAGAATTACCATCAGTTTCGATAAAAATTCAACCATCTGGGTGGCCAGTAATAAGATTAGTTTGTTCTATTAACCTTGCTTAGCAATCTAGCAATCAGAGAGGTTGGCAGAGTAATCTTAGCTAGCTTCACACTGTCTGGAAGACAGAAAGTAGGACAGTGTGGAGTGGGACATCATGGGGTCGACATCTACCCCCAGAAGGCAGGCTAACATCGGGCTGGACATAGCGTAATACGTTAAAGTGCTTAGAGTTTTGGTACAGTTGATTTTAAAACTAACTCATTGCCTCCGGATTGAAGATGACAGGTCAAATGACTCGTCAGCTTGGTCGACGTCATACCTATGTCGCTGGTATGTCGTACCCAAGCTGACGAGGCGTTTGACCTGTCCTTCAATCCGGTGCCCCCAGAAATCACATGAGACAAGCCCCATGACATCACCCTAACAAGAGAAATGTTAAATAAAACACTTGTATAATAGACAAAACCCAGATGTAAGA
>WNGS01007270.1:0-17038 GCA_020271785.1 Procambarus virginalis
CTGGCCTGTACGAGTCTGGCCTGTACGATTCTGGCGTGTACGAGTCTTGCGTGTACGAGTCTGGCCTGTACAAGTCTGGCCTGTATAGTCTGGCCTGTACGAGTCTGGCTGTACGAGTCTGGCCTGTATGAGTCTGGCGTGTACGAGTCTGGCGTGTACGAGTCTGGCTTGTACGCGATCTGGCCTGTATGAGTCTGGCGTGTACGAGTCTGGCGTGTACGAGTCTGGCTTGTACGAGTCTGGCGTGTACGAGTCTGGCGTGAACGATTCTGGCGTGTACGAGTCTGGCGTGTACGAGTCTGGCTTGTACGAGTCTGGCTTGTACGAGTCTGGCTTGCACGAGTCTGGCTTGCACGAGTCTGGCTTGCACGAGTCTGGCTTGTACGAGTCTGGCTTGCACGAGTCTGGCGTGCACGTTCTGGCTTGTACGAGTCTGGCTTGCACGAGTCTGGCGGTGCACGAGTCTGGCTTGTACGAGTCTGGCTTGTACGAGTCTGGCTTGTACGAGTCTGGCTTGCACGAGTCTGGCTTGCACGAGTCTGGCTTGTACGAGTCTGGCTTGCACGAGTCTGGCTTGTACGAGTCTGGCTTGCACGAGTCCTGGCTTGTATGAGTCTGGCTTGCACGAGTCTGGCTTGTATGAGTCTGGCTTGCACGAGTCTGGCTTGTATGAGTCTGGCTTGCACGAGTCTGGTTTGTATGAGTCTGGCTTGCACGAGTCTGGCTTGTACGAGTCTGGCTTGCACGAATCTGGCTTGCACGAGTCTGTCTTGCACGAGTCTGGCTTGTACGATTCTGGTTTGCACGAGTCTGGCTTGTACAAGTCTGGCTTGTACGAGTCTGGCTTGACAAGTCTGGCTTGTACGAGTCTGGCTTGTACGAGTCTGGCTTGCACGGGTCTGGCTTGCACTAGTCTGGCTTGTACGAGTCTGGCTTGGCACGAGTCTGGCTTGCACGAGTCTGGCTTGTACGAGTCTGGCTTGTACGAGTCTGGCTTGTACGAGTCTGGCTTGTACGAGTCTGGCTTGCACGAGTCTGGCTTGTACGAGTCTGGCGTGTACGAGTCTTGCTTGTACGAGTCTGGCTTGTACGACTCTGACTTGTATGATTCTGGCTTGTACGAGTCTGGCTTGTACGATTCTGGCTTGTACGAATCTGGCTTGTACTAGTCTGGCTTGTACGAGTCTGGCGTGTACGAGTCTGGCGTGTACGAGTCTTGCTTGTACGAGTCTGGCTTGTACGAGTCTGGCTTGTACAAGTCTAGCTTGTACGATTCTGGCTTGTACGAGTCTGGCTTGTACGAGTCTGGCTTGTACGAGTCTGGCGTGTACGAGTCTGGCTTGTTAAAGTCTGGCATGTACAAGTCTGGCTTGTACAAGTCTGGCATGTACAAGTCTGGCTTGTACGAGTCTGGCTTGTACGAGTCTGGCTTGTAAAGTCTGGCATGTACAAGTCTGGCTTGTACAAGTCTGGCAGGTACGAGTCTGGCTTGTACAAGTCTGGCTTGCACGAGTCTGGCTTGTAAAAGTCTGGCATGTACAAGTCTGGCTTGCACGAGTCTGGCTTGTACAAGTCTAGCTTGTACGATTCTGGCTTGTACGAGTCTGGCTTGTACGAGTCTGGCTTGTACGAGTCTGGCGTGTACGAGTCTGGCTTGTAAAAGTCTGGCATGTACAAGTCTGGCTTGTACGAGTCTGGCTTGTACGAGTCTGGCTTGTAAAAGTCTGGCATGTACAGTCTGGCTTTTACAAGTCTGGCTTGTACGAGTCTGGCTTGTACAAGTCTGGCTTGCACGAGTCTGGCTTGTAAAAGTCTGGCTTGCACGAGTCTGGCTTGTAAAAGTCTGGCATGTACAAGTCTGGCTTGACGAGTCTGGCTTGTACGAGTCTGGCTTGTACGAGTCTGGCTTGTACGAGTCTGGCTTGCACGAGTCTGGCTTGCACGAGTCTGGCTTGTACGAGTCTGGCTTGTACGAGTCTGGCTTGTACGAGTCTGGCTTGTACGAGTCTGGCTTGTACGAGTCTGGCTTGCACGAGTCTGGCTTGCACGAGTCTGGCTTGTACGAGTCTGGCTTGCACGAGTCTGGCGTGCACGAGTCTGGCTTGTACGAGTCTGGCTTGTACGAGTCTGGCTTGTACGAGTCTGGCTTGCACGAGTCTGACTTGCACGAGTCTGGCTTGTACGAGTCTGGCTTGCACGAGTCTGGCTTGTACGAGTCTGGCTTGCACGCGTCTGGCTTGTACGAGTCTGGCTTGCACGAGTCTGGCTTGTATGAGTCTGGCTTGCACGAGTCTGGCTTGTATGAGTCTGGCTTCCACGAGTCTGGTTTGTATGAGTCTGGATTGCACGAGTCTGGCTTGTACGAGTCTGGCTTGCACGAGTCTGGCTTGCACGAGTCTGTCTTGCACGAGTCTGGCTTGTACGATTCTGGCTAACACGAGTCTGGCTTGTACGAGTCTGGCTTGTAGTAGTCTGGCTTGTGCGAATTTGGCTTGTATGGGTCAGGCGTATATGCGTCTGGCTTGTACGAATTTGACTTGTACGAGTCTGGCGTGCACGAGTTGGTGTGCACGAGTTGGCTTGTACGAGTTTAGCTTGGACATGTCTGGCTTGTCCGAGTCAGGCTTGTCCGAGTCAGGCTTATCCGAGTCTAGCTTCTCCAACCACTTGGGGCTGGACGTTAGAGCGACGGTCTCGCTTCATGCAGGTCAGCGTTCAATCCCGACCGTCCACAAGTGGTTGGGCACTATTCCTTTCCTTCTCCCCGTCCCATCCCCAATCCTTATCCTTACCACTTCCATGTGCGTATAGTCGTAATGGCTTGGCGCTTTCCCCTGATAAATAGCCTTGCCTTGCCGAATCTTGCTTGTACGAGTTTGGTTTATACGAGGCTGACCTGTACGAGGCTGGCCTGTACGAGTCTGGCCTGTACGAGTCTGGCGTATACGAGTGTGGCGTGTACGAGTCTGGCTTGTACGAGTCTGGCTTGTACAAGTCTGGCCTGTACGAGTCAGGCGTGTACGAGTCTGGCGTGTACGAGTCTGCTTGTACGAGTCTGGCCTGTACGAGTCTGGCTTGTACGAGTTTGGCCTGTACGAGTCTGGCGTGTACGAGTCTTGCCTGTACGAGTCTGGCTTGTACGAGTCTGGCCTGTACGAGTCGGGCGTGTACGGTCTGGCGTGTACGAGTCTGGCCTGTACGAGTCTGGCCTGTACGAGTCTGGCGTGTACGAGTCTTGCGTGTACGAGTCTGGCCTGTACAAGTCTGGCCTGTATGAGTCTGGCCTGTACGAGTCTGGCCTGTACGAGTCTGGCTTGTACGAGTCTGGCCTGTATGAGTCTGGCGTGTACGAGTCTGGCGTGTACGAGTCTGGCTTGTACGAGTCTGGCGTGTACGAGTCTGGCGTGTACGAGTCTGGCGTGTACGAGTCTGGCGTGTACGAGTCTGGCTTGTACGAGTCTGGCTTGTACGAGTCTGGCTTGCACGAGTCTGGCTTGCACGAGTCTGGCTTGCACGAGTCTGGCTTGTACGAGTCTGGCTTGCACGAGTCTGATCGTGCACGAGTCTGGCTTGTACGAGTCTGGCTTGTACGAGTCTGGCTTGTTACGAGTCTGGCTTGCACGAGTCTGGCTTGCACGAGTCTGGCTTGTACGAGTCTGGCTTGCACGAGTCTGGCTTGTACGAGTCTGGCTTGCACGAGTCTGGCTTGTATGAGTCTGGCTTGCACGAGTCTGGCTTGTATGAGTCTGGCTTGCACGAGTCTGGTTTGTATGAGTCTGGCTTGCACGAGTCTGGCTTGTACGAGTCTGGCTTGCACGAGTCTGGATTGCACGAGTCTGTCTTGCACGAGTCTGGCTTGTACAAGTCTGGCTTGTACGAGTCTGGCTTGAACAAGTCTGGCTTGTACGAGTCTGGCTTGTACGAGTCTGGCTTGCACGGGTCTGGCTTGCACTAGTCTGGCTTGTACGAGTCTGGCTTGCACGAGTCTGGCTGCACGAGTCTGGCTTGTACGAGTCTGGCTTGTACGAGTCTGGCTTGTACGAGTCTGGCTTGTACGAGTCTGGCTTGCACGAGTCTGGCTTGTACGAGTCTGGCGTGTACGAGTCTTGCTTGTACGAGTCTGGCTTGTACGACTCTGACTTGTACGATTCTGGCTTGTACGAGTCTGGCTTGTACGATTCTGGCTTGTACGAATCTGGCTTGTACTAGTCTGGCTTGTACGAGTCTGGCGTGTACGAGTCTGGCGTGTACGAGTCTTGCTTGTACGAGTCTTGTCCGAGTCTGCTTGTACGAGTCTGGCTTGTACAAGTCTACTTGTACGATTCTGGCTTGTACGAGTCTGGCTTGTACGAGTCTGGCTTGTACGAGTCTGGCGTGTACGAGTCTGGCTTGTTAAAGTCTGGCATGTACAAGTCTGGCTTGTACAAGTCTGGCATGTACAAGTCTGGCTTGTACGAGTCTGGCTTGTACGAGTCTGGCTTGTAAAAGTCTGGCATGTACAAGTCTGGCTTGTACAAGTCTGGCTTGTACGAGTCTGGCTTGTACAAGTCTGGCTTGCACGAGTCTGGCTTGTAAAAGTCTGGCTTGTACAAGTCTGGCTTGCACGAGTCTGGCTTGTACAAGTCTAGCTTGTACGATTCTGGCTTGTACGAGTCTGGCTTGTACGAGTCTGGCTTGTACGAGTCTGGCGTGTACGAGTCTGGCTTGTAAAAGTCTGGCATGTACAAGTCTGGCTTGTACGAGTCTGGCTTGTACGAGTCTGGCTTGTAAAAGTCTGGCATGTACAAGTCTGGCTTTTACAAGTCTGGCTTGTACGAGTCTGGCTTGTACAAGTCTGGCTTGCACGAGTCTGGCTTGTAAAAGTCTGGCTTGCACGAGTCTGGCTTGTAAAAGTCTGGCATGTACAAGTCTGGCTTGCACGAGTCTGGCTTGTACGAGTCTGGCTTGTACGAGTCTGGCTTGTACGAGTCTGGCTTGCACGAGTCTGGCTTGCACGAGTCTGGCTTGTACGAGTCTGGCTTGTACGAGTCTGGCTTGTACGAGTCTGGCTTGTACGAGTCTGGCTTGTACGAGTCTGGCTTGCACGAGTCTGGCTTGCACGAGTCTGGCTTGTACGAGTCTGGCTTGCACGAGTCTGGCGTGCACGAGTCTGGCTTGTACGAGTCTGGCTTGTACGAGTCTGGCTTGTACGAGTCTGGCTTGCACGAGTCTGACTTGCACGAGTCTGGCTTGTACGAGTCTGGCTTGCACGAGTCTGGCTTGTACGAGTCTGGCTTGCACGCGTCTGGCTTGTACGAGTCTGGCTTGCACGAGTCTGGCTTGTATGAGTCTGGCTTGCACGAGTCTGGCTTGTATGAGTCTGGCTTCCACGAGTCTGGTTTGTATGAGTCTGGATTGCACGAGTCTGGCTTGTACGAGTCTGGCTTGCACGAGTCTGGCTTGCACGAGTCTGTCTTGCACGAGTCTGGCTTGTACGATTCTGGCTAACACGAGTCTGGCTTGTACGAGTCTGGCTTGTAGTAGTCTGGCTTGTGCGAATTTGGCTTGTATGGGTCAGGCGTATATGCGTCTGGCTTGTACGAATTTGACTTGTACGAGTCTGGCGTGCACGAGTTGGTGTGCACGAGTTGGCTTGTACGAGTTTAGCTTGGACATGTCTGGCTTGTCCGAGTCAGGCTTGTCCGAGTCAGGCTTATCCGAGTCTAGCTTCTCCAACCACTTGGGGCTGGACGTTAGAGCGACGGTCTCGCTTCATGCAGGTCAGCGTTCAATCCCCGACCGTCCACAAGTGGTTGGGCACTATTCCTTTCCTTCTCCCCGTCCCATCCCCAATCCTTATCCTTACCCACTTCCATGTGCAGTATAGTCGTAATGGCTTGGCGCTTTCCCCTGATAAATAGCCTTGCCTTGCCGAATCTTGCTTGTACGAGTTTGGTTTATACGAGGCTGACCTGTACGAGGCTGGCCTGTACGAGTCTGGCCTGTACGAGTCTGGCGTATACGAGTGTGGCGTGTACGAGTCTGGCTTGTACGAGTCTGGCTTGTACAAGTCTGGCCTGTACGAGTCAGGCGTGTACGAGTCTGGCGTGTACGAGTCTGCTTGTACGAGTCTGGCCTGTACGAGTCTGGCTTGTACGAGTTTGGCCTGTACGAGTCTGGCGTGTACGAGTCTTGCCTGTACGAGTCTGGCTTGTACGAGTCTGGCCTGTACGAGTCGGGCGTGTACGAGTCTGGCGTGTACGAGTCTGGCCTGTACGAGTCTGGCCTGTACGAGTCTGGCGTGTACGAGTCTTGCGTGTACGAGTCTGGCCTGTACAAGTCTGGCCTGTATGAGTCTGGCCTGTACGAGTCTGGCCTGTACGAGTCTGGCTTGTACGAGTCTGGCCTGTATGAGTCTGGCGTGTACGAGTCTGGCGTGTACGAGTCTGGCTTGTACGAGTCTGGCGTGTACGAGTCTGGCGTGTACGAGTCTGGCGTGTACGAGTCTGGCGTGTACGAGTCTGGCTTGTACGAGTCTGGCTTGTACGAGTCTGGCTTGCACGAGTCTGGCTTGCACGAGTCTGGCTTGCACGAGTCTGGCTTGTACGAGTCTGGCTTGCACGAGTCTATCGTGCACGAGTCTGGCTTGTACGAGTCTGGCTTGTACGAGTCTGGCTTGTACGAGTCTGGCTTGCACGAGTCTGGCTTGCACGAGTCTGGCTTGTACGAGTCTGGCTTGCACGAGTCTGGCTTGTACGAGTCTGGCTTGCACGAGTCTGGCTTGTATGAGTCTGGCTTGCACGAGTCTGGCTTGTATGAGTCTGGCTTGCACGAGTCTGGTTTGTATGAGTCTGGCTTGCACGAGTCTGGCTTGTACGAGTCTGGCTTGCACGAGTCTGGATTGCACGAGTCTGTCTTGCACGAGTCTGGCTTGTACAAGTCTGGCTTGTACGAGTCTGGCTTGAACAAGTCTGGCTTGTACGAGTCTGGCTTGTACGAGTCTGGCTTGCACGGGTCTGGCTTGCACGAGTCTGGCTTGTACGAGTCTGGCTTGCACGAGTCTGGCTTGCACGAGTCTGGCTTGTACGAGTCTGGCTTGTACGAGTCTGGCTTGTACGAGTCTGGCTTGTACGAGTCTGGCTTGCACGAGTCTGGCTTGTACGAGTCTGGCGTGTACGAGTCTTGCTTGTACGAGTCTGGCTTGTACGACTCTGACTTGTACGATTCTGGCTTGTACGAGTCTGGCTTGTACGATTCTGGCTTGTACGAATCTGGCTTGTACTAGTCTGGCGTGTACGAGTCTGGCGTGTACGAGTCTGGCGTGTACGAGTCTTGCTTGTACGAGTCTGGCTTGTACGAGTCTGGCTTGTACAAGTCTAGCTTGTACGATTCTGGCTTGTACGAGTCTGGCTTGTACGAGTCTGGCTTGTACGAGTCTGGCGTGTACGAGTCTGGCTTGTTAAAGTCTGGCATGTACATGTCTGGCTTGTACGAGTCTGGCTTGTACGAGTCTGGCTTGTAAAAGTCTGGCATGTACAAGTCTGGCTTGTACAAGTCTGGCTGGTACGAGTCTGGCTTGTACAAGTCTGGCTTGCACGAGTCTGGCTTGTAAAAGTCTGGCTTGCACGAGTCTGGCTTGTAAAGTCTGGCATGTACAAGTCTGGCTTGCACGAGTCTGGCTTGTACGAGTCTGGCTTGTACGAGTCTGGCTTGTACGAGTCTGGCTTGTACGAGTCTGGCTTGCACGAGTCTGGCTTACACGAGTCTGGCTTGTACAAGTCTAGCTTGTACGATTCTGGCTTGTACGAGTCTGGCTTGTACGAGTCTGGCTTGTACGAGTCTGGCGTGTACGAGTCTGGCTTGTAAAAGTCTGGCATGTACAAGTCTGGCTTGTACGAGTCTGGCTTGTACGAGTCTGGCTTGTAAAGTCTGGCATGTACAAGTCTGGCTTTTACAAGTCTGGCTTGTACGAGTCTGGCTTGTACAAGTCTGGCTTGCACGAGTCTGGCTTGTAAAAGTCTGGCTTGCACGAGTCTGGCTTGTAAAGTCTGGCATGTACAAGTCTGGCTTGCACGAGTCTGGCTTGTACGAGTCTGGCTTGTACGAGTCTGGCTTGTACGAGTCTGGCTTGTACGAGTCTGGCTTGCACGAGTCTGGCTTGCACGAGTCTGGCTTGTACGAGTCTGGCTTGTACGAGTCTGGCTTGTACGAGTCTGGCTTGTACGAGTCTGGCTTGTACGAGTCAGGCTTGCACGAGTCTGGCTTGCACGCGTCTGGCTTGTACGAGTCTGGCTTGCACGAGTCTGGCGTGCACGAGTCTGGCTTGTACGAGTCTGGCTTGTACGAGTCTGGCTTGTACGAGTCTGGCTTGCACGAGTCTGGCTTGCACGAGTCTGGCTTGTACGAGTCTGGCTTGCACGAGTCTGGCTTGTACGAGTCTGGCTTGCACGAGTCTGGCTTGTACGAATCTGGCATACTCGAGTCTGGCTTGTATGAGTCTGGCTTGCACGAGTCTGGCTTGTACGAGTCTGGCTTGCACGCGTATGGCTTGTACGAGTCTGGCTTGCACGAGTCTGGCTTGTATGAGTCTGGCTTGCCGAGTCTGGCTTGTATGAGTCTGGCTTCCACGAGTCTGGTTTGTATGAGTCTGGCTTGCACGAGTCTGGCTTGTACGAGTCTGGCTTGCACGAGTCTGGCTTGCACGAGTCTGTCTTGCACGAGTCTGGCTTGTACGATTCTGGCTAACACGAGTCTGGCTTGTACGAGTCTGGCTTGTAGTAGTCTGGCTTGTGCGAATTTGGCTTGTATGGGTCAGGCGTATATGCGTCTGGCTTGTACGAATTTGACTTGTACGAGTCTGGCGTGCACGAGTTGGTGTGCACGAGTTGGCTTGTACGAGTTTAGCTTGGACGTGTCTGGCTTGTCCGAGTCAGGCTTGTCCGAGTCAGGCTTATCCGAGTCTAGCTTCTCCAACCACTTGGGGCTGGACGTTAGAGCGACGGTCTCGCTTCATGCAGGTCAGCGTTCAATCCCCGACCGTCCACAAGTGGTTGGGCACTATTCCTTTCCTTCTCCCCGTCCCATCCCCAATCCTTATCCTTACCCACTTCCATGTGCGGTATAGTCGTAATGGCTTGGCGCTTTCCCCTGATAAATAGCCTTGCCTTGCCGAATCTTGCTTGTACGAGTTTGGTTTATACGAGGCTGACCTGTACGAGGCTGGCCTGTACGAGTCTGGCCTGTACGAGTCTGGCGTATACGAGTGTGGCGTGTACGAGTCTGGCTTGTACGAGTCTGGCTTGTACAAGTCTGGCCTGTACGAGTCAGGCGTGTACGAGTCTGGCGTGTACGAGTCTGCTTGTACGAGTCTGGCCTGTACGAGTCTGCCTTGTACGAGTTTGGCCTGTACGAGTCTGGCGTGTACGAGTCTGGCCTGTACGAGTCTGGCTTGTACGAGTCTGGCCTGTACGAGTCGGGCGTGTACGAGTCTGGCGTGTACGAGTCTGGCCTGTACGAGTCTGGCCTGTACGAGTCTGGCGTGTACGAGTCTGGCGTGTACGAGTCTGGCCTGTACAAGTCTGGCCTGTATGAGTCTGGCCTGTACGAGTCTGGCCTGTACGAGTCTGGCCTGTATGAGTCTGGCGTGTACGAGTCTGGCGTGTACGAGTCTGGCTTGTACGAGTCTGGCCTGTATGAGTCTGGCGTATACGAGTCTGGCGTGTACGAGTCTGGCTTGTACGAGTCTGGCGTGTACGAGTCTGGCGTGTACGAGTCTGGCGTGTACGAGTCTGGCGTGTACGAGTCTGGCTTGTACGAGTCTGGCTTGTACGAGTCTGGCTTGTACGAGTCTGGCTTGCACGAGTCTGGCTTGCACGAGTCTGGCTTGTACGAGTGTGGCTTGCACGAGTCTGGCTTGTACGAGTCTGGCTTGCACGAGTCTGGCTTGTATGAGTCTGGCTTGCACGAGTCTGGCTTGTATGAGTCTGGCTTGCACGAGTCTGGCTTCTACGAGTCTGGCTTGCACGAGTCTGGCTTGTACGAGTCTGGCTTGCACGAGTCTGGCTTGTATGAGTCTGGCTTGCACGAGTCTGGCTTGTATGAGTCTGGCTTGCACGAGTCTGGTTTGTATGAGTCTGGCTTGCACGAGTCTGGCTTGTACGAGTCTGGTTTGCACGAGTCTGGCTTGCACGAGTCTGTCTTGCACGAGTCTGGCTTGAACGATTCTGGTTTGCACGAGTCTGGCTTGTACAAGTCTGGCTTGTACGAGTCTGGCTTGAACAAGTCTGGCTTGTACGAGTCTGGCTTGTACGAGTCTGGCTTGTACGAGTCTGGCTTGCACGAGTCTGGCTTGTACAAGTCTAGCTTGTACGATTCTGGCTTGTACGAGTCTGGCTTGTACGAGTCTGGCTTGTACGAGTCTGGCGTGTACGAGTCTGGCTTGTAAAAGTCTGGCATGTACAAGTCTGGCTTGTACGAGTCTGGCGTGTACGAGTCTGGCTTGTAAAAGTCTGGCATGTACAAGTCTGGCTTGTACAAGTCTGGCTTGTACGAGTCTGGCTTGTACAAGTCTGGCTTGCACGAGTCTGGCTTGTAAAAGTCTGGCTTGCACGAGTCTGGCTTGTAAAGTCTGGCATGTACAAGTCTGGCTTGCACGAGTCTGGCTTGTACGAGTCTGACTTGTACGAGTCTGGCTTGTACGAGTCTGGCTTGTACGAGTCTGGCTTGCACGAGTCTGGCTTGCACGAGTCTGGCTTGTACGAGTCTGGCTTGTACGAGTCTGGCTTGTACGAGTCTGGCTTGTACGACTCTGACTTGTACGATCTGGCTTGTACGAGTCTGGCTTGTACGATTCTGGCTTGTACGAATCTGGCTTGTACTAGTCTGGCGTGTACGAGTCTGGCGTGTACGAGTCTGGCGTGTACGAGTCTGCTTGTACGAGTCTGGCTTGTACGAGTCTGGCTTGTACGAGTCTAGCTTGTACGATTCTGGCTTGTACGAGTCTGGCTTGTACGAGTCTGGCTTGTACGAGTCTGGCGTGTACGAGTCTGGCTTGTTAAAGTCTGGCATGTACATGTCTGGCTTGTACGAGTCTGGCTTGTACGAGTCTGGCTTGTAAAAGTCTGGCATGTACAAGTCTGGCTTGTACAAGTCTGGCTGGTACGAGTCTGGCTTGTACAAGTCTGGCTTGCACGAGTCTGGCTTGTAAAAGTCTGGCTTGCACGAGTCTGGCTTGTAAAAGTCTGGCATGTACAAGTCTGGCTTGCACGAGTCTGGCTTGTACGAGTCTGGCTTGTACGAGTCTGGCTTGTACGAGTCTGGCTTGTACGAGTCTGGCTTGCACGAGTCTGGCTTACACGAGTCTGGCTTGTACAAGTCTAGCTTGTACGATTCTGGCTTGTACGAGTCTGGCTTGTACGAGTCTGGCTTGTACGAGTCTGGCGTGTACGAGTCTGGCTTGTAAAAGTCTGGCATGTACAGTCTGGCTTGTACGAGTCTGGCTTGTACGAGTCTGGCTTGTAAAGTCTGGCATGTACAAGTCTGGCTTTTACAAGTCTGGCTTGTACGAGTCTGGCTTGTACAAGTCTGGCTTGCACGAGTCTGGCTTGTAAAAGTCTGGCTTGCACGAGTCTGGCTTGTAAAAGTCTGGCATGTACAAGTCTGGCTTGCACGAGTCTGGCTTGTACGAGTCTGGCTTGTACGAGTCTGGCTTGTACGAGTCTGGCTTGTACGAGTCTGGCTTGCACGAGTCTGGCTTGCACGAGTCTGGCTTGTACGAGTCTGGCTTGTACGAGTCTGGCTTGTACGAGTCTGGCTTGTACGAGTCTGGCTTGTACGAGTCAGGCTTGCACGAGTCTGGCTTGCACGCGTCTGGCTTGTACGAGTCTGGCTTGCACGAGTCTGGCGTGCACGAGTCTGGCTTGTACGAGTCTGGCTTGTACGAGTCTGGCTTGTACGAGTCTGGCTTGCACGAGTCTGGCTTGCACGAGTCTGGCTTGTACGAGTCTGGCTTGCACGAGTCTGGCTTGTACGAGTCTGGCTTGCACGAGTCTGGCTTGTACGAATCTGGCATACTCGAGTCTGGCTTGTATGAGTCTGGCTTGCACGAGTCTGGCTTGTACGAGTCTGGCTTGCACGCGTATGGCTTGTACGAGTCTGGCTTGCACGAGTCTGGCTTGTATGAGTCTGGCTTGCCGAGTCTGGCTTGTATGAGTCTGGCTTCCACGAGTCTGGTTTGTATGAGTCTGGCTTGCACGAGTCTGGCTTGTACGAGTCTGGCTTGCACGAGTCTGGCTTGCACGAGTCTGTCTTGCACGAGTCTGGCTTGTACGATTCTGGCTAACACGAGTCTGGCTTGTACGAGTCTGGCTTGTAGTAGTCTGGCTTGTGCGAATTTGGCTTGTATGGGTCAGGCGTATATGCGTCTGGCTTGTACGAATTTGACTTGTACGAGTCTGGCGTGCACGAGTTGGTGTGCACGAGTTGGCTTGTACGAGTTTAGCTTGGACGTGTCTGGCTTGTCCGAGTCAGGCTTGTCCGAGTCAGGCTTATCCGAGTCTAGCTTCTCCAACCACTTGGGGCTGGACGTTAGAGCGACGGTCTCGCTTCATGCAGGTCAGCGTTCAATCCCCGACCGTCCACAAGTGGTTGGGCACTATTCCTTTCCTTCTCCCCGTCCCATCCCCAATCCTTATCCTTACCCACTTCCATGTGCGGTATAGTCGTAATGGCTTGGCGCTTTCCCCTGATAAATAGCCTTGCCTTGCCGAATCTTGCTTGTACGAGTTTGGTTTATACGAGGCTGACCTGTACGAGGCTGGCCTGTACGAGTCTGGCCTGTACGAGTCTGGCGTATACGAGTGTGGCGTGTACGAGTCTGGCTTGTACGAGTCTGGCTTGTACAAGTCTGGCCTGTACGAGTCAGGCGTGTACGAGTCTGGCGTGTACGAGTCTGCTTGTACGAGTCTGGCCTGTACGAGTCTGCCTTGTACGAGTTTGGCCTGTACGAGTCTGGCGTGTACGAGTCTGGCCTGTACGAGTCTGGCTTGTACGAGTCTGGCCTGTACGAGTCGGGCGTGTACGAGTCTGGCGTGTACGAGTCTGGCCTGTACGAGTCTGGCCTGTACGAGTCTGGCGTGTACGAGTCTGGCGTGTACGAGTCTGGCCTGTACAAGTCTGGCCTGTATGAGTCTGGCCTGTACGAGTCTGGCCTGTACGAGTCTGGCCTGTATGAGTCTGGCGTGTACGAGTCTGGCGTGTACGAGTCTGGCTTGTACGAGTCTGGCCTGTATGAGTCTGGCGTATACGAGTCTGGCGTGTACGAGTCTGGCTTGTACGAGTCTGGCGTGTACGAGTCTGGCGTGTACGAGTCTGGCGTGTACGAGTCTGGCGTGTACGAGTCTGGCTTGTACGAGTCTGGCTTGTACGAGTCTGGCTTGTACGAGTCTGGCTTGCACGAGTCTGGCTTGCACGAGTCTGGCTTGTACGAGTGTGGCTTGCACGAGTCTGGCTTGTACGAGTCTGGCTTGCACGAGTCTGGCTTGTATGAGTCTGGCTTGCACGAGTCTGGCTTGTATGAGTCTGGCTTGCACGAGTCTGGCTTGTACGAGTCTGGCTTGCACGAGTCTGGCTTGTACGAGTCTGGCTTGCACGAGTCTGGCTAGTATGAGTCTGGCTTGCACGAGTCTGGCTTGTATGAGTCTGGCTTGCACGAGTCTGGTTTGTATGAGTCTGGCTTGCACGAGTCTGGCTTGTACGAGTCTGGTTTGCACGAGTCTGGCTTGCACGAGTCTGTCTTGCACGAGTCTGGCTTGAACGATTCTGGTTTGCACGAGTCTGGCTTGTACGAGTCTGGCTTGTACGAGTCTGGCTTGAACAAGTCTGGCTTGTACGAGTCTGGCTTGTACGAGTCTGGCTTGTACGAGTCTGGCTTGCACGAATCTGGCTTGTACAAGTCTGGCTTGTACGATTCTGGCTTGTACGAGTCTGGCTTGTACGAGTCTGGCTTGTACGAGTCTGGCGTGTACGAGTCTGGCTTGTAAAAGTCTGGCATGTACAAGTCTGGCTTGTACGAGTCTGGCGTGTACGAGTCTGGCTTGTAAAGTCTGGCATGTACAAGTCTGGCTTGTACAAGTCTGGCTTGTACGAGTCTGGCTTGTACAAGTCTGGCTTGCACGAGTCTGGCTTGTAAAAGTCTGGCTTGCACGAGTCTGGCTTGTAAAAGTCTGGCATGTACAAGTCTGGCTTGCACGAGTCTGGCTTGTACGAGTCTGACTTGTACGAGTCTGGCTTGTACGAGTCTGGCTTGTACGAGTCTGGCTTGCACGAGTCTGGCTTGCACGAGTCTGGCTTGTACGAGTCTGGCTTGTACGAGTCTGGCTTGTACGAATCTGGCTTGTACGAGTCTGGCTTGCACGAGTCTGGCTTGCACGAGTCTGGCTTGTACGAGTCTGGCTTGCACGAGTCTGGCGTGCACGAGTCTGGCTTGTACGAGTCTGGCTTAAACGAGTCTGGCTTGTACGAGTCTGGCTTGCACGAGTCTGGCTTGCACGAGTCTGGCTTGTACGAGTCTAGCTTGCACGAGTCTGGCTTGTACGAGTCTGGCTTGCACGAGTCTGGCTTGTACGAGTCTGGCATGCACGAGTCTGGCTTGTATGAGTCTGGCTTGCACGAGTCTGGCTTGTATGAGTCTGGCTTGCACGAGTCTGGCTTGTACGAGTCTGGCTTGCACGAGTCTGGCTTGTACGAGTCTGGCTTGCACGAGTCTGGCTTGTATGAGTCTGGCTTGCACGAGTCTGGCTTGTATGAGTCTGGCTTGCACGAGTCTGGTTTGTATGAGTCTGGCTTGCACGAGTCTGGCTTGTACGAGTCTGGCTTGCACGAGTCTGGCTTGCACGAGTCTGGCTTGTAGTAGTCTGGCTTGTGCGAATTTGGCTTGTATGGGTCAGGCGTATATGCGTCTGGCTTGTACGAGTCTGGCCTGTACGAGTCTGGCCTGTATGAGTCTGGCCTGTACGAGTCTGGCGTGTACGAGTCTGGCCTGTACGAGTCTGGCCTGTACAAGTCTGGCCTGTATGAGTCTGGCCTGTACGAGTCTGGCCTGTACGAGTCTGGCCTGTATGAGTCTGGCGTGTACGAGTCTGGCGTGTACGAGTCTGGCTTGTACGAGTCTGGCCTGTATGAGTCTGGCGTGTACGAGTCTGGCGTGTACGAGTCTGGCTTGTACGAGTCTGGCGTGTACGAGTCTGGCGTGTACGAGTCTGGCGTGTACGAGTCTGGCTTGTGCGAGTCTGGCCTGTACGAGTCTGGCGTGTACGAGTCTGGCGTGTACGAGTCTGGCCTGTACGAGTCTGGCCTGTACGAGTTTATCGTGTACGAGTCTGGCCTGTACGAGTCTGGCCTGTACGAGTCTGACGTGTACGAGTCTGGCCTGTACGAGTCTGGCCTGTATGAGTCTGGCCTGTTTGAGTCTGGCCTATACGAGTCTGGCCTGTACGAGTCTGGCGTGTACGAGTCAGGCGTGTACGAGTCTGGCGTGTACGAGTCTGGCGTGTACGAGTCTGGCCTGTATGAGTCTGGAGTGTACGAGTCTGGCGTGTACGAGTCTGGCCTGTATGAGTCTAGCATGTACGAGTCTGGCGTGTACGAGTCTGGCGTGTACGAGTCTGGCGTGTACGAGTCTGGCGTGTACGAGTCTAGCATGTACGAGTCTGGCGTGTACGAGTCTGGCGTGTACGAGTCAGGCGTGTACGAGTCTGGCGTGTACGAGTCTGGCCTGTACGAGTCTGGCGTGTACGAGTCAGGCGTGTACGAGTCTAGCATGTACGAGTCTGGCGTGTACGAGTCTGGTGTGTACGAGTCTGGCGTGTACGAGTCTGGCGTGTACGAGTCTGGCGTGTACGAGTCTGGCATGTACGAGTCTGGCGTGTACGAATCTGGCGTGTACGAGTCTGGCGTGTACGAGTCTGGCGTGTACGATTCTGGCGTGTACGAGTCTGGCCTGTACGAGTCTGGCCTGTACGAGTCTGGCCTGTACGAGGCTGGCCTGTACGAGTCTGGCCTGTATGAGTCTGGCGTGTACGAGTCTGGCGTGTACGAGTCTGGCTTGTACGAGTCTGGCCTGTATGAGTTTGGCGTGTACGAGTCTGGCGTGTACGAGTCTGGCTTGCACGAGTCTGGCTTGTACGAGTCTGGCTTGCAGGAGTCTGGCTTGTATGAGTCTGGCTTGCACGAGTCTGGCTTGTATGAGTCTGGCTTGCACGAGTCTGGCTTGTACGAGTCTGGCTTGCACGAGTCTGTCTTGCACAAGTCTGGCTTGTACGATTCTGGCTAACACGAGTCTGGCTTGTACGAGTCTGGCTTGTAGTAGTCTGGCTTGTGCGAATTTGGCTTGTATGGGTCAGGCGTATATGCGTCTGGCTTGTACGAATTTGACTTGTACGAGTCTGGCGTGCACGAGTTGGTGTGCACGAGTTGGCTTGTACGAGTTTAGCATGGACGTGTCTGGCTTGTCCGAGTCAGGCTTGTCCGAGTCAGGCTTATCCGAGTCTAGCTTCTCCAACCACTTGGGGCTGGACGTTAGAGCGACGGTCTCGCTTCATGCAGGTCAGCGTTCAATCCCAGACCGTCCACAAGTGGTTGGGCACTATTCCTTTCCTTCTCCCCGTCCCATCCCCAATCCTTATCCTGACCCACTTCCATGTGCGGTATAGTCGTAATGGCTTGGCGCTTTCCCCTGATAAATAGCCTTGCCTTGCCGAATCTTGCTTGTACGAGTTTGGTTTATACGAGGCTGACCTGTACGAGGCTGGCCTGTACGAGTCTGGCCTGTACGAGTCTGGCGTATACGAGTGTGGCGTGTACGAGTCTGGCTTGTACGAGTCTGGCTTGTACGAGTCTGGCCTGTACGAGTCAGGCGTGTACGAGTCTGGCGTGTACGAGTCTGCTTGTACGAGTCTGGCCTGTACGAGTCTGGCTTGTACGAGTTTGGCCTGTACGAGTCTGGCGTGTACGAGTCTGGCCTGTACGAGTCTGGCTTGTACGAGTCTGGCCTGTATGAGTC
>WNGS01007271.1:0-19344 GCA_020271785.1 Procambarus virginalis
GCTGCCTTCAGTTTATCCCGCAGGTTGGTTACTGTCTCCCTCATTACATTCAGTTCTTCACTGATATGATTTTAACATTTGGCCGATTTCTACCTAATCCAGTCATCATGTTCTTCACGTCCCTCTGAGTTTGTTCCTGCCATGTTTGTCTCTCTGCGTCTGTCTCCCTCAGTTTGTCTCTCTATCATGTTTGCTCCCTGTGTGTGTGTATGTGTGGTGTGTGTGTGTGTGTGTGTGTGTGTGTGTGTGTGTGTGTGTGTGTGTGTGTGTGTGTGTGTGTGTGTGTGTGTGTGTGTGTGTGTGTGTGTGTGTGTGAGTGTGTGCGTGTGTGTGTGTGTGTACTCACCTATTTGTACTCACATATTTGTGTTTGCAGGGGTTGAGCTCTGGCACCTTGGTCCCGCCTCTCAACTGTCAATCAACTGGTGTATAGGTTCCTGAGCCTATTGGAATCTATCATATCTACACATGAAACTGTGTATGGAGTCAGCCTCCATCACATCACTGTCTAATGCATTCCATTTGTCAACCACTCTGACACTAAAAAAATTCTTTCCAATATCTCTGTGGCTCATTTGGGACTCAGTTTCCACCTGTGCCCCCTAGTGTGTGCCTCTTGTGTTAAATAGCCTGTCTTTATCTACCCTATCAATTCCTCTGAGAATCTTCTACATGGTGATCATATCCCCCCTAACTATTCTGTCTTCTAGCAACGTGAGGTTTAATTCCCATAGTCTTTCCTTGTAGCTCATACCTCTCAGCCCGGGTACTAGTCTGGTGGCAAACCTTTGAACTTTTTCCAGTTTAGTCTTATGCTTGACTAGATATGGACTCTAGTATGCCGGGGCTGCATACTCCAGGATTAGTCTGACATAGGTGGTATTCAATGTTTTGAATGATTCTTTGCACAAGTGTCTAAATGCCGTTCTTATGTTAGCCAACCTGGCATATGCTGCTGATGTTATCCTCTTGATATGGCTTCAGGGGACAGGTCTGGCGTGATATCAACCGCCAGGTCTTTCTCTCCTTCTGATTCTTGAAGAATTTCATCTCCCAAATAATACCTTGTAACTGGCCTCCTGCTCCCTACGCCCATCTTCGTTACATTACATTTGCTTGGGTTAAACTCTAACAACAATATGTTCGAGCATTCCTTTAGTTTGTCCAGGTCTTCTTGAAGCCTCAAGCAGTCCTCTGTTGTAATCTTTCGCATAATTATGGCATCGTCCGCAAACATTGAGAGGATGAGTCTATACCCTCCGGGAGATCGTTTACGTATTTCAAAAACAGGATAGGACCGAGTACAGAGCCCTGTGGGACTCCACTCGTGACTTCACGACAATCTCAGGTCTCACCCCCTCACTTTAACTCTTTGCTTCCTATTGCTTAGGTACTCCCTTATCCACTGGAGCACTTTACTAGTTACTTCTGCCTGTCTCTCCAGCTTTTGTACCAGCCTTTTTATGGGGTACTGTGTCAAAGGCTTTCCGACAGTCCAAAAAAATGCAGTCCGCCCAGCCTTCTCGTTCTTGCTTAACCTTTGTTACCTGATCGTAGAATTCAATTAAAGCCAGATTTACCCTCCCTGAACCCATCTTGGCGATTTGTCACGAAGTCTCTTCTCTCCAGATGTGTAACTAGATTTTTTTCTCACGATCTTCTCCATCACTTTGCATGGTATACAAGTCAAGGACACTGGCCTGTATTTCAGTGCCTCTTGTCTGTCACCCTTTTTGTATTTTGGGACCACATTCTCAGTCTTCCATATTTCTGGTAGGTCTCCCGTCTCCAGTGACCTACTATACACTATGGAGAGTGGCAAGCAAGTGCCTCTCCACACTCTTTCAATACCCATGTTGAGATCCCGTCTGGACCAACAGCTTTTCTTTCATCCAGATCCAACAGGTGTCTCTTGACCTTATCTCTCGTAATTTCGAACCCTTCTAAGGCCGCCTGGTTTACTGCCCCCTCTCACCATGGTCTATTGTGAAGACCTCCTGGAACCTCTTGTTGAGTTCTTCACACACCTCTTTGTCATTCTCTGTATACCTGTCCTCGCCTGTTCTAAGTTTCATTACCTGTTCTTTCGCTGTTGTTTTCCTCCTGATGTGCATGGGGAGTAGCTTTGGNTATTCCTGAGCTTCTCGAGCTCTGTCATATCTAAATTTGAGCTGTGGATAAAGTCAGCCTCCACCACATCACTTCCTAGTGCATTCCTTTTACTAACAACTCTTACACTGAAAAAGTTCATTGTAATGTCTCTGTGGCTTATTTGGGTACTCAGCTTCTAACTGTGTCCCCTTGTGCGTGTACCACCCGTCGTAAATAATCTATCAATGTCTGTCTGTCCAATTCCCCTGAGAATTTGTAAGTGATGGATCATGTCTTCTCGAGCTCATCAGTCTTCCAGCGATGTAAAGTGCAGTTCACGCAGCCTTTCCTCATGACTTTGCCACTTAGTTCTGGGATTAGCCCAGTGACATACATCTGAATTTTTTCCAGCCTCGTCTTTTGCTTGAAAAGATATGGGTTCCTTGCTGGTCCGCATACTCCAGAATTGTCCTTACATATGTGGTATACAATGATCTGAAGGATTCATTACACAGGTTTCTGAAGGCAGTTTTGATGTTAGCTACCTCATATACGCGGCTGTTGTTATTCTTTTGATGTGGGATTCACGAGACAGGTTTAGCGGGATATCAACTCTGAGATCTTTCTATCTGTCCATATCATGAAGGACTTCATTTCCAATTCGGTATCCAGTGTCTAGCCTCCTATTTCCTCTGCCTAGTTTCATCACCTTACATTTACTAATGTACTTGTGTTGAACTTTAGTAGTCATTTGTTGGAACATTCCTTCAGTTTGTCTAGGTCATCTTGTTGTCTTATACTATCTTCTTCTGTCTTAATTTTATTAATCCTTCTCATAATTTTTGCGTCGTCAGCAAACATTGAGAGGAACGAGTCTATTCCCTCTGGGAGATCATTTACAAATATCAGAAACAGTATAGGTCCAAGGACTGTCCCCTGTGGGACTCCAGTTATGATGCTTTGCCACTCCCACACCTTCCCTCCTCAGAGTCACTCGCTGCCTTCTGTTGCATTGGTACTCCCTTATCCAGTGGAGAACCTTCTCTATCACTCCTGCCTGCATCTCCAGCTTGTTTTCACCTAGTTGTGCTTGCGGTGATTGAGCTCTGCTCTTTCGGCCTGCCTGTAAACTCTCAATCAACTTTGTTTTCCTCCCCCCTTCCCCAGGAAGCAGCCCGTAACAGTTGTCTAACTCCCAGGTACCGATTTACTGCTAGGTAACAGGGGCATTAGAGTGAAACTAACTCTGCTCATTTGTTTTCCGCCATCGCCGGGGATCGAACCCGGACGCCAAGATTACGAATCAAAAGCATTGTCCACTTAGTCACAGGCCCTCTATGACAACCCTCCTATAGTTGCTTGTGCCAGGAAATTTAGTTGTTTGTGCTGAGATGTGTCATTGTTTGAGAGGGTGTTGTAGTTGTTGTACCCAGTAGTGATGTTACTCTTGTCTGAGTTAGCTAATTTGAGCGGATTTTTTGTAAATATTATAATAGATAATTGTTGTTGATAGTATCAGGATGAGAAGTTAATTATGCCTGAGTCCAGTTCTGTAATTGTGTGCGTCCTAATGTGTGTTTTGTATATTTACAAAGTAAGTAATGTCTTGACGAGGGATGTGGAGGGGGACATCCTGATCATCAATCCCTGAGTGTTGATGTCTGATGGTGCAGAGGTATAGCTGAGTCTACACACTGCTGTCATCAGCCCCGCCCGCCACTATGGTGATGATGATTACCTCAGGACGTCTGATCCCCCCCCCCTTTACTTATGCTGCAGCTGTTGCTTCTGTTGCTGCTGCTGCTGGCGCTGCCGCTTCTGTTGCTGCTGCTGCTGGCGTTGCTGCTGCTGGTGCTGCTACAGCTATTACAACTCCCAATGCCTCTGCAGCTACTCATATGACACTCCCTGCTGCAGCTGCTGTTATTCCTACTTCTGCTACTGTTACAAATCCCACTGCCTTAATAGCTGCTGTTGCCGCTACTACTTCAAATGCTGCTATGGATCCTACAGGTGTTGCTCACGATCTCGCGACTGATGTGTTGGTAAGGGGAAGGGTCCGTGACTCCATAGAGACAGGAACTACCCCTCCCTCCCTAAGCTCACTCCATCTATCATTCCAGACACCCACTCCATTCTCCATAGACGGGACGGAGCGAGCGGAAACCTGCTCAATCTTACGCTGTATGCGTAAGACCAATTAGACCGCACCAAGAAAGTTGTCTTGCTTATCAGGGTATGTGACTGGAGATGGTAAAGATGCTTTTGTCTTATCAGATGATGATGAAGGAATATTCTCCGCGACTGATATTCCAGATGATCTCTCTATTCTCACTGCAGAATTATTGACTCCCCGAGATATATCAGTATCCCCAGTGCTTGAGATGGCCCAGCGTCGGAGCGATGACGCAGCCTTTGTTGCGTTAGTTACTATAGATTCTCGTAAGAGGAGGACGAAACCCTTAAATTTTAGTACACGAAAATTATTCAAAACACTCAGTAAGTGTTTTTTTTTTGTGGTTATGATACATAAGGTGACAAAACCACACACTGTAAAGTGAAGGGACGACGACGTTTCGGTCCGTCCTGGACCATTCTCAAGTCGATTCTAATCATCAATACAATCTACTTGAGAATGGTCCAAGACGGACCGAAAAGTCGTCGCGCCCCTTCACTTTCCAGTGTGTGGTTTGGTCAACATATTTCTGCCACGTTATTGTGACTCTTTGTCTGCTTATGATATATAATATTGGACTCCATGTTTGTACGTTATTTAATATTTTTCAATGCTAATTATTTGTCATGTTGATGCGATTTTGTAAGTGAATTCGAATTTTTTATTACTAATATATGATTACTTACAATATTTCATTGATGAGCTTAATTACTAATTTTGTTAATAATAAGATTGGATGTTTTAACATATTACCATTTTAATAACAAAATAAAAAGAGCTTTCAGCCAGCCGATGTCATCTTGAGTGAGGGGTGAAGCCTGACCTCCTGGCCCGCCCCCCGCTGTCTACACTATCACTGCCCCATACTCCCTCTGGCCCACCACAGGGAGTGACGCACTACCGTCCCCGCAGTCTGTGCTATCACTGCCCCATACTCCCTCTGGCCTACCACAGGGAGTGACGCACTACCGTCCCGCAGTCTGTGCTATCACTGCCCCATACTCCCTCTGACCCACCACAGGGAGTGACGCACTACCGTCCCCGCAGTCTGTGCTATCACTGCCCCATACTCCCTCTGGCCCACCACAGGGAGTGACGCACTACCGTCCCCGCAGTCTGTGCTATCACTGCCCCATACTCCCTCTGGCCTACCACAGGGAGTGACGCACTACCGTCCCCGCAGTCTGTGCTATCACTGCCCCATACTCCCTCTGACCCACCACAGGGAGTGACGCACTACCGTCCCCGCAGTCTGTGCTATCACTGCCCCATACTCCCTCTGGCCCACCACAGGGAGGGACGCACAACGTCCACCTGCTCGTAACTGTGCTAATATGATTTAATATTTTAGATTTTAAATTTAACACTGTTAATTGAACTGATAGTTAAATGTGGCACATACGGACCTAAGATTTTCACATCTGACAACCAAAAGGGGTTGTTCAATGTTCTGATGCACAAATTAACAATTGATATTCCCACACTACCTGACGAAGCCGTCATTTGTTATGCCGAAGACATATGCATTGTTGCAAATTCCCAAACTAGACTGCAAGCTCTACTTGATTCATTCGCTGCTAAAAGCATTGAATGTGGTCTTGTTATCTCTATTACTAAATCCAGAGTTCTCCATCCTCAAGAGAACACTCATGTCCCTATAACTTTCAAGTTCAGCAACCAGAACATTGAAACGTGTAGGCAGCACAAATACCTTGGAGTTGGTATTAACAGTGACATTGTTAACGATCTACACCATAGGTTAAAAGAAAGACTAAAACCATTGAAAACACTAGTAAGAATATTGGTATCAATATTAAATATGCTAGACTATTCTATATGATGTTCGTTAGATCTCTCGTTGATTATAATGCTCTGCACTTAATTAATTTCCCCGCCTCTGTGTTAGACAAACTTGAAGTAGTACAGATTGAAGCCATGAGGATAATTCTTGGTGCCCCAAGATGCACAAGAATCATCAACATGCGGGAAGAACTGAAGCTTCCAACCATACAAGAGAGTCATGCAAGTCAACACCACCTTTTGCCTTAAAGTCATGAGAGACCCTACATCTCCTGCATTGCTCAGAGACAAATTATTTAGTGCTGTTAACACCCTATTAACTGGTGCCGATATACCAACTCACTCCTTTTATGATAATTGGCTGAGCAACAATGCCTACAATCTCCTCATACTTAACATTCCTTTTAAGTGCAATCTACCTGTCTCTGATATTCCTCTTTATCTGTACCCCACCATTCAAGTATCATACACACCTGTCACCAAGAAAGATAATGAGAATCTTGCTCTTCTCAAAGCTGTCACACTTGAAACAATTGCCTCCTCCATCGAGAATTTAAGATCTCACGAGCACTGTGTCTACACCGAAGCAGCTGTCACGGGCTGCTTCCTGGGGGGTGGAGGCCTGGTCGAGGACCGGGCCGCCGGGACACTAATGCCCCGAAATCATCTCAAGATAACCTCAAGATAAGTTAACCGACGGCTCAGTCCAATCCTCTACTGGACGGACTGCAGCAGCATGTAGGTTTTATAGAAATAATATTTGCACAAAGACTGTCAGTGTCAGGTTAAACAACTGGCTGACCTCCACACAAGCAGAATTAGCAGCATTACACCTAGAGATACCAGTACATTAAAAAACATTGGAGGAGGAATAATATTTTGTGATTCAACGTTTGCTCTTCAAGCAATCGAAAACTTCTCTTGGAAGATCGACAGCAAGAACCTCATACTCCCAATTATAAATGACCTAATTGCTGCGCAGAGTAAAGGGTCTCGAATCTCCTTTGTACGGATACCCTCACACAAATATAATCCATCATAATGAGACAGACAATGCAGCCAAATTAGCGTGTAACAAGGATGAAGTTGAATTAGATCTAGGTATCCCCATCTCTGCTGTCAAAACTGTATTGGTCCAAACACTTAGATCTGATAGAAAAGAAATTACTGACTCCCAATGACCTGAAAGTACTAGTATAAAAAGCTATGATTTGTTCAGATCTGAAACCTATATCTATGGGCAGCACAAAACGTCCACTAGACTGTGCGAAACAGTGGTTGCAAGGATCAGGTTGGGTTACTGTTATCTGTGGCAGGTGGCTGCAGGTGACGGATCTCCCAATCCTGAGCACTCCAGTTGAAAACTCTGTGAGCAGGAACTACGGCACGATCTCCCGCACTACATCACTGAATGCCCAGTTATTTGACCTTTCAGACCAGTTGGCATGAGGTACCTGGAGCTTTGCAATTGCTTTATTCACTTTCGTATTCTTGAAGATATCCTAACAGTGTACCCAAAATTTGCAAGTGCAGGCTACTAAACATATGGCCCTGTATGACTAACCATCCTGCGAGATGGGGACTTTTATTACCACTGCTACCTTATTCAATCTTGTCTTGATGATGTCCTCAAAATGCTTCCGGAGTCTGCCAGTGTAGACTGCCTGTCACATGCCTCTGTATGACTAACCATCCTCTGTGATGGGGATTTTATAGCATCACGTAGTTAGCTTTTTTGACACACTGTACTCCACTTCATATAGTCTAGGGTAGCTGAACTAATGCAGATGTACCTAATGTATTAATAAAAAAAGGTACATTTAAAATTTACCATTAATTATTTTGAGGGAAATGGATGTGGACAGCTGTTTGGACGAATACCTGTGTCTGACTACTGGGAAGGTGGCGTCATTCTCTACTGTTAATAATACTTACTTTAAGCAGAGAGGGAGGAGAGAGAGAGACTGAGAGACAATGTCATATGAATATTACTATGAATCTTAATATAAAATACGAAATGCTGGTATTCAATGCTGGTGTATTGCTGTGCATACTGCTTGTATGCTGCTTACAATACTAGAAAGTAATTCAGAGATTTATGTTTTATATTTTATAACAATCTGCTAAATGTAGTTACTTACTCTGGTTAGTTCCATTTGAGCCGCATTGTTGCAGTTTTTTTTTATTCTGCGACATTGTTTGTGTTTTGTTTATAGTTTATCGCTTTTGTTGCTAATGGTATCTGTATAATGTTGCATGTTGTTTTTCCTGTTAATTCTGTATTGTTCTTTTATACTTAATGTTATATGACATTTTTGCTCCTGAATATTCTTATTCTATGTACCGTTGTTGTGCATTTTCTGTATTTTTTTGCGATTTATTTCTGGTGGAGACATGTGCTATAAATTTTGAGTAACAGCCTCCTTGTTAGTGGGACCTTTCTTTCACATGTTGTGACGGTAAAGTGTTGGAGTATGGTGTTCGGCAGTCCTCCAATGGCAGGTGTCAATGCCTGGTCACACATACAAAAAAAAAAGAGACTGCTTGCCTGTGGTAAGGTAAGGGAAGACACGCAAAACACAAAGTATAAACAATGAAACTTTAATTACTTTAGAAAATAAAATATGAACAAAGACAATCCCTTGGCTTAAGTTAAATTTTAAAGCAAGTCAAAAAAACACAAAAAAAAACATAAATAATTATTAGAGGTGAAATTACAATGATACAAAATATGGTGCAATAAAAATCAGGTGCTGAGAATATTGGCTAAAGCTGCTATCTCCCTTAGTATACGACCGCCAGAGCTTAGTATACCAGAGAGAGATGTCAACTCTGAGAGCACAACGGATATTCTGAGGAAGACGACTGCAGCTTGCCCAGACATAGACTCGGGTAGAGGGTGTGAGTGGTGCAGGTGTGCTGTGCCGTCGGCGACACCAGACAATCACAAGCAGGCAGGCAGAGAATGGGTACTTAGCTCGTTGATGGGCGATGAGCAGGCGTGTCGGGTGGTGAAGGGGGGTTTGCAGGGTACATTTTGCTTCCTGGTCAAAACGTTTTGTGCTACTTGTGGACGTATCTTGAAAGTAGCCTCTTGTACTTGTGATATGACGTAACTTGGATAAGGAAGAGGAGGCTCAATCTCTCTTGAAAGAGATTATCGTCACAATGTGAATATTTTTTATTTATGTTATGTTGTGTTTTGTATAGAATTATATTGCTTAAATTGCACTGGTGATGTTTTGTAAATTGGCTTTGTTGTGGACTCAATTTGTTTCAATTGTATATCTTATAGTAATTTTCACATTGCCGAAATTTGTCCTTGTTATATTTCCTGCTCATGTTTGTTATTGATGACTTTTCTTTGTAGTAATTGTGTCTGGATTCTATGTGTTTCGGTGTTTCATTTGGTCACATGAACTGAAATTTAAAAAAAAAAAGGGTCTTTTCATCTAGATGTAAATAAGTCTCCCCGAGATAGGCAACGGTTGTGGAGCTGCCTCTTGGGAAAATTCAGTAGTTCGATTTAGCAGGAACCCCAATTCGTGCCTTAATATATATATATTATATATATATATATATATATATATATATATAATATATATATATATATGTATATATGTATATATATATATATATATATGTATATATAAGAGCCAATGCTGTTTCAGGCATAAGTTGTGTGTGGATAACTAATGTCTTTGAAAATGTAATAAGTTGTACGAAACGCGCTCAAGTGTCGCGTCAGACTAGAAATAAAAATGATTTTGGAGAATTGATTTTTCATTTACCGTCACCAGTAAAAAAAACATAAGGAAAGTAGAGAAAATTCGTGTTAGAATTATTAATCTTACTTTTTCGGTCATATTTAATAATTTATGTCTACAGGAAAGACTGCTACCAAAATATACCAATATATATATATATATATATTATATATATATATATATATATATATATATATATATATATATATATATATATATATATATATATAATGTCGGGGTTCACCAAGAGAGTGAGCAACAGTATACAAGATATCCTCTCAACGGTCGCAATATTAGCGATAACCGTTACTCACTGTAGCCCTGCGGGTCTTCACTCTATCCTCGCGGCGCCAATGTACGCCAGGAGAGTATCCCAGTCGATCTCCAACCGGCCTCTTTAATCGGAAATGAGTGGGAACACAGCGTTTCTCTTTCCCACAGTTTGCCCGCCCCGACAAGGGCTCTAGTACTATTTGCAAGGTCGCCAACTGGTGTTTCCTTGTCCAGTAACACGTCAGTGGTATGGTGGAATTGTGGTAACAGTGGCAAAAGCACACTAAATAAATCTAAATATCAGGCAGGTGTGTATCTCTATCACTCTCACCTTTTCAGTGGTTAAATAGCAGCAAGAATTATGGAGGGGTAATACAAGCGAGAAGGAATTTTGTATTTTACTTAAAACTCAAGAGATCATATTCATATATCGACAGGTAAGCGAGTACAATGCAGAAATCGCTCTCTCTTCATATATAATTTGGGCACACCTATATGGCAATACTCTCCCCCTCGCGTCAACGTCAACGGCAAAATCAGCTGGGCGACTCTCTCTCACTGAGCGAATGTTCGTTTGCTTGTTTGTCTGGTGTGAGGCGCCCGTTTCTTTAAATTCTCAAGAATCACTATATTGGCACACAACACAATTACTGCTATAAAGGCAGTAGAACGCAAAATGAATCACTGCATTGATCTTGAGCTCAATCAAATATTTCTATAATAATAAACACAGTAGCTCACAGTATGGCGTTCAACACCGTAATTTCACGGTAATGATAATAAATGTTATAAGACACTGCACTGTCCTTCAACACCGTAGTTCACTTAAATGGCAATGTCACAGAAACACTGTACACATAAAAGTTATTCAACACACAGGCATATATATATGAATCAATTCATTAAATCAATAATAGTATGATAAATACTGGGCACACAGCCTAACACCCATATACAACACCGTACACTTTATATATATATATATATTCTCTGGCATGAGTTATACCATAAATGTCACATGAAAGAATTCATCAACCAACACAGCAAACTCTTCAATAATAATACGGGTGCATCCACACACCACAAATATATCCTGTGAGAGCTTTCTACAGTCTCACTTCTCACAACTGTGTCCTACCATGACATTGGTGAGCCTTGTTCACGACATATAAAATACTCTGGCCATGTAATATAGCTGACTAAAGGGGAATTGGGCGGGAAACTGAAACACCTACTTCCACCTCGCTGTGCGGACTAGCCCTCCGGTGAGAGTTGAATCGTAGCTCCTGGTCCCGGCTCTCGCCTCGTTGTAGGGAACGCCCCCACACACACACTGATGCGTACTCCAGGAACTCGACCAATGTCCCAACGTAAACGCGTCGTCTCCGTGCCTTTCCACTGCAGGTCCGTGCTCCTCCACGACTTCTGGGATGGTTGGAGTTGGTCTCCTGGCCGTCGACTTCTCCTCTCAACTACGGCTGCCAACCTACTTCTCGGCTCCAGTCGTCCTGATTCTCAATTAGTTTTCTTCTTCCCACTGGTTCCCGGTGAATCGGTCCAGCTAATACGTTGTCACAAAAACGGCTGATCTGTCTCAGACGTCACATACGTCACTGCACAGGCTTCGTTTCTTCTTGCACAGTACCTGTCCCCAGGAGCACTTGTTGCTCAATATTCCGTCGATTCCCTCTCTGGTCCAACGCATGAACGAAGGAAGACTTCACAGTGTACTTGCAGACTTCGGGTGACGCGTAAGATCCGCGGGAAGGGAATACCTGTCAAAATTGTCAGGACCAACTTTCGCACCTCCGACCTCCCTGACGTGCCGGGTTAGACTGATAGCGCCTTAGAGGCGCGATCTCTGGACCTCCCTGCTCTCGTGACGTCATTGTTGCCAGGGGCGGTTTTCATTGGCTCCCTGTGCCACGTCACCGTCAGTGACCAATCTGGTGCCACTGACGTCATACAGTTTTGGCGGCAAAACGGAGGGGCCAGCGCCATATTGGCGTCCTAAAGGGCCTACACAACAGGCCAAAACTTCCTTCTTTGTGAATTTCTCGCAAATGCGTGAATACTCAATGCCCCCACATACATCGAGTTGTAGCCCATAACGTAGAGAACGCTGGGGTAAAGTGGATATGACTCTTACAGCTGGCGTGGGAGAAATATAAGGGGGGAACACCGTCACAATATGTAATTGAAAACTCACACCCCAGATGTGACTCGAACCCACACTGCCAGGAGCAACGCAATGCATATAGTCCTGGGGACCATTCAGGCTTGTTTGCATATATATATATGTATATATATATGATAGATCAATTAAAGGGCGATTTGAATAGGATCATTGGAACACATTTGTCTCACTAATTCATTGTAAATATTTACTATCTTATGCTATTGTAATCCATGTGTGGGCCTGTTGGTGGGTATGGATATGAGCTGCATCGTATTGGCCAATAGGTCTTCAGCATTTCTTGTGCGGCTCATATTTGTGTCCACCTAATTCCCATTCATTTGTTATTGTATCTCACCTCACTCTTCCATTCTCTCTAGCCTATTTATGTCCAATACTTGACCTGTAAAATCACTCCTTCTGAAGATGTATTATTATACGAAAGTATTTAAGGAAATTCCTATTTCAATTTTCCTTCGTGGTCTGACACTGTCACATTTTTAATCACGTGTTTGCTTTCGTGATTTACAACCCGCACCACACACACCCACATATATAGATATATATATATATATATAGATATATATATATATATATCTATATATATATATATATATATATATATATATAAAAGTTCCCTCTCCCTGACAATGAGAATTGAATTATTTTGCTTCAAAAACACAACTCGAAGCAAACTTCACTGTGCGTCAGATCAGTGACGGTATTTCTTCTCTGATACTCTCCCAGACCAGCGCTCGAACACTCTGCGTTATTGCTTGCATCTTCACAATTGTTATTGCTCTTCTTGAAGACTTAGTTCGACACCTTTATGGAGTGAGTTCTGGTAACGATAAAATGTTTGAATTTCCAGAGAGCAATCATGTGAAACGTCCACATTAGGCAAGCGTGAATTTCCAAGGCGTTGTTTACGTTAAAAGCACCGCATTATTGACGTTATCGTCGACCAAGTAGAATTGTTCAAGATGATATATATGGAATGCCTGGGATTACAAGCTTTCGGTTAGGAAAATTACTTCATTTATTACACTTCTCAGCCGGAAGAACGCGTATGATAAATTATATTAGTTGGTGTCCACAGCTACACACAGTAGCTGTGGACACATAACCACAGTAAAGGTTATCTCAAGAACTAAATCCTGGCCAAATAAGTTTAGTCCAGAGAACATTATCATATATCTCTAATCAGTCTGCTCTAATTAGTCAGTGTTCAAATCTTCTTAATGTAAGTACTGGTATGTACAAACTTGATCCATTTTTAAGTTATAATAATATATATATATATGGCACAACAGTTTAAGAAAAAACTCTGATAGAGAGGCTTACAATATCTCATTACAATTTTATATTCATTTATTGTGTGTTCATGAGGCTTTTCTTTAATCATTCATCCTTATTCTCTGACTGCTTAATCCTCTTTGACAATTCTAAGCTAAGCTATACCTGTTTCTGGTCAATTCTTTCCCTAGAGATGGGTTGGTCAGGTTCCAGGTGTCGGCCTGTATCCTCTCTCTCTCTCTCTCCTCTTGTCAGTCTGGTGTTGACAAAGGGCTTAACAGGCCAAAATAACAAGGGTAACATGGCAGACCCAGCGCTCAGACCAACCATGCCGAAAGCTAAGAAACAATCCAGCTGGGACCGCCCCATTGTAGACAAAGAAGCCACTGCATTGCTGGAGGCAGCAACAACCCCCAGTGATCATGCACGCCTCATAGCTGTGCAGGCTCCCTATGCAGGGGATTTCCTTTTGGCAGTCCCTTTGTCTGCGACAGGGACACATCTTGATCCCCAGGAGATCTGTATTACATTCATTCTCCACCTTGCTGCCTGTATTCACACTGTTCATAGATGTATCGCATCACCTGTGACCTTAATTGGTTTTGTGCCATGATATGGTTAATGGGAAGCTGAGGGTGATTCAGCTTCCATGGTAACCTAACCCAGTACTGATTGTCCCTGAGCCCAGGTATTGTTTGTAAGTCCAATCATCATCCGGACTAGGTTGTTCAGGGACAACGCCGAGAGAGCCCAGATCCCATAATTTATGTACAGGGGGATCAAGCTCATTCTTGGACATGTCTCTGATTTGTAGTGGTGACTGTTCACCTAGTCATGCAACCATCACTGGGATGACTTGTTGGTGGTCTACACGTGTGGGTTGGTTAAGACTTAATACTGGGCCTGTCAGCAAATAGCCTCCTGCAGATGTTAACAGGTTCATTCCCTGCTGTTCATTACACACAGAATTCACAATAGCGTGATGCATCAAATGAACAAATCCACAAGGGCCATGACAAGGATTCGAACCTACGTCCGAGATCATCCCAGACGCTGCCTTAATCGACTGAGCTACAGCATGGTCAAAAGAGTTGAAATCAGAAGTTGTACCTTACTAAGTTGGATCCTGCATGCAGCCTCTCCGAGACACAAACCAGGGTTTTACACAATTCCCCCATGCACTCGAACTATGTCAATAGGCCGTTCTACCTCTTCGCCCTTACTTCATTAAGTGGATAAACGGCGGGGTCATCACGCTATTGTGATTTGATTCATCACGCTGTTGTGATTTCTGTGTGTAATGAAGTAAGGGCAAAGAGGTAGAACGGCCTATTGACATAGCTCGAGTGCATGGGGGAGTTGTGTAAAACCCTGGTTTGTGTCTCGGAGAGGCTGCAGAATCCAAGTAAGTTAAGTACAATTACTGCTTTCAACTCTTTTGACCATGCCGTAGCTCAGTCAATTAAGGCAGCGTTTGGGATGATCTCGGACGTAGGTTCAAATCCTTGTCACGGCCCTTGTGGATTTGTTCCATGCTGTTCATCTTTTCCTTTGATAAACGTATGGTAGACGGTACAAGATTCCAATATTGGAGAGGTTATCAGACGTGATTTTGTCAACCATCTTGATTCACTTTTCTTTTAGGAATTTCGTTGTTGTCCCTAGACCATGAACATATAGGTCTGATGGAATTTTGTCTGCGATAAGAGCCTGTACCATTCGGGCATAACCGCCTAAACTTACTGTAGGTTGGACCACCTTGAAGACTCGGGCTCCTGAGTTAGTCAGGAATCCTGCTATGTCTATTTTCGTCCCTTGTACAGACTTGAGTTTCAAGACATCTACCAATTCTTGGGTGATATATGTCATTTGGGATCCCGGGTCAAATAATCCACGTATGGTGACCTTGGACTTTTGGTTTTAAGGAGTAATTGGGAAGTGGGCAAAGCTGATTTATGAACAGACATTGTTGATAGTACACTTACATCTGGTTATCTTGAGGTTATCTTGAGATGATTTCGGGGCTTTTTAGTGTCCCCACGGCCCAGTCCTCGACCAGGCCTCCACCCCCAGGAAGCAGCCCGTGACAGCTGACTAACACCCAGGTACCTATTTTACTGCTAGGTAACAGGGGCATAGGGTGAAAGAAACTCTGCTCATTGTTTCTCGCCGGGGCCTGAGATCGAACCCAGGACCACAGGATCACAAGTCCAGCGTGCTGTCCGCTCGGCCGACCGGCTCCCGGTCGGCAGTAAGTAAATCTGGAAGTACTTTACAGAACTATACTGTAGTGGAAGTTCCTTCCTCCACCTGTGGTTTGGGAGACTTTGTACTTGTGTCCTCACACAGTACTGTATGGTGTTGACTCCTACTGCACCTATTGTAAGAGTGCAATTGAGTTGCACAGGTATCGGGATTATGTGACCTTAGACACATTTTGCATTTGTGCAACTCCTTGAGTCGTTTACACGTGTAGCACGATCAGGATAAGTATTGCGGTTGAACATGGAATGTTCTTTTCCACAGAACTGACATGGCTTCCATACTTCTGCACCTTTGGAAGTTACCATTTTGGGGTGACACATTACCTGTAGGTTTGGAGGAACCCACTGCTTATGTGCCCACACTGCCATATTTCCACCTTGGGGTGGTGGTAGTTGGTTTAGATTTATTTGGAGTACTGTTTGTACTCTGTGGTTTACTATGGGTGGTTAACGAAGGTCTAGGTGTTGATTTACCATCTGTGTTGTCTCTTTGTCATTATATACCAGAGTGTAAACCTTCTGTAATCTCCTGAACTGTCAGAGAAGATTTGTTATGTAAGGCACACAACTTATCCAGTATTTCACTGGGTAATTTGCATCTTACAATAACTTGAATTGACCAGTGTGATTCACTTAGGTTTACCTTAAGGCTAAGTGCTTTGAGTAA
Source organism: Procambarus virginalis (assembly GCA_020271785.1). Lineage (NCBI taxonomy): Eukaryota > Metazoa > Arthropoda > Malacostraca > Decapoda > Cambaridae > Procambarus > Procambarus virginalis. The sequence continues at coordinate 16,511 of WNGS01007271.1, forward strand.
GGACTCAAGCTCCAATCTAAAGGCTTGGAAGATCCATCTGTTGATGGTAAATTCAACACTTGTTGAGTTAAAAGTTTGATAGCTCATTCTGGTTTAGCATAATTTTCCTTAAGGAGCTGAACTGTGCTATCATTATCGTCATTTGACAGTGTTAAAGTACATACCCTCTTTAAAGATTCACCTCTCAACTGACCTTGTAGGTATGTAAATTTGGTGGTTTTGGCTATATTAGTATCATCCACTGAGTCAACAAATCTGTTCCAGAAGTTGTCCCAACATTCATACTCTGTTCCAGAGAAAGTTGGTAAACTTTCAACGTTGGTAAACGTTGGTAAAAAGATGATAGTTTAACTTCTGGTTGTGTCAGGTTAAAAGAAGCTATTGCTGTGGTAGCTTTGCAATGAATAGTTACGTTGACAAAGGCCTGTAAATTGATTTGAATGACATCTTTATAATCTGCCTGTTCATTTATGACAGCTAAAACAGCCTCTAATTCACTTTCGTCTATCATTGTGTCAGTAAGAACAGTCACATATTTCTCTGTATGACTTCTTTCTTCTGATGTGGCAGTGCAGCAATTTAGGTCGAGTCTTTGCCTTGCTTGCTATGTAATTTTCAAATTGCCCTTCTGCCTCTCTTCTCAACCTGACGTATTCATTCCTTGCACTCTAGTCTCTTTATCTGCTCTCAAGTGTCCTGTTATTTCAATAGTTGCTCCACGCTCTTTTACTTAGTTGATTTGCAATCTTACATCTCTGATTAAACCATGGGTTTTTCATCTGCATTATTTTTTTTTCCTTTTGGACCTGGATAAACTTGTCAGCTGCCTTCTTACACTTCTGTGTGTTGTATTCCATCATGACTTTGGTCGTCTTTCCCCCGAGCTCTGATTCCCATGTTATATCTGTTAGGAATTTTTTTATGTCCTCATAGTTTCCTTATGGAATGCCACCCTATTGTTTTCAGGTCCCTTCCTTGAGTACTTTAACCCTTCTTCGACCAGATACTCAAACGTCAGTACACTGTGCTTTCTCATTCCTACTGGGGCCTCGAAACTGATTTCCTTAATGTTGGAGTCGTTCAGAGTGAAGACTTTGTGAACTTTGGCACATTTATTAGTGTGCTCTTCCTTGCTAACAGGTCCTCTTTTGTGTTCTCGCTCATGAATACCACCATTATCAAACAGTCTCTGTCCTTGTTATATTGTCCAAGCCTGATAACCTTTCCATCATTCTGGCCAGCCCTCTCCATGGACCCATTAAGGATCTCTTTAACTAAGTTTTTGTCCTTGTCTCTCCATTCCACTGGACTGGTCCCTGTTTGTGTCTTAATTCCTACTATGACTACTGCTCTTTTTCGCTCTATCAGCCAGCTAGTACATCTAGCTGCTTCCTGAGAAGAAGCCACATTCATGGCAACTTCCTTTACTTCAGCCATAGCTTTAGGATTTCTTTTAAACAAATCTGCAAATGAGGGTTGTATTGTAGAAGTCCCTTCTCCTTGAACATATCCATCTCCCTGAGTGATGGTTCGTGTCTGGCATTGCGTAGGATTCTCTTTCAGGCATTTTATTTCCTCCTCTGCTGCCTTCAGTTTATCCCGCAGGTTGGTTACTGTCTCCCTCATTACATTCAGTTCTTCACTGATATGATTTTAACATTTGGCCGATTTCTACCTTAATCCAGTCATCATGTTCTTCACGTCCCCTCTGAGTTTGTTCCTGCCATGTTTGTCTCTCTGCGTCTGTCTCCCTCAGTTTGTCTCTCTATCATGTTTGCTCCCTGTGTGTGTGGTGTGTGTGTGTGTGTGTGTGTGTGTGTGTGTGTGTGTGTGTGTGTGTGTGTGTGTGTGTGTGTGTGTGTGTGTGTGTGTGTGTGTGTGTGTGTGTTGTGTGTGTGTGTGTGTGTGTGTGTGTGTGTGTGTGTGTGTGTGTGTGTGTGTGTGAGTGTGTGGTGTGTGTGTGTGTGTACTACCTATTTGTACTCACATATTTGTGTTTGCGGGGTTGAGCTCTGGCTCTTGGTCCCGCCCTCAACTGTCAATCACTGGTGTATAGGTTCCTGAGCCTATTGGAATCTATCATATCTACACATGAAACTGTGTATGGAGTCAGCCTCCATCACATCACTGTCTAATGCATTCCATTTGTCAACAACCACTCTGACACTAAAAAAAATTCTTTCAATTATCTCTGTGGCTCATTTGGGACTCAGTTTCCACCTGTGCCCCCTAGTGTGTGTGCCCTTGTGTTAAATAGCCTGTCTTTATCTACCCTATATTCCTCTGAGAATCTTCTACATGGTGATCATATCCCCCCTAACTATTCTGTCTTCAGCAACGTGAGGTTTAATTCCCTAGTCTTTCCTGTAGCTCATACCTCTCAGCCCGGGTACTAGTCTGGTGGCAAACAATTGTTTTTTCCAGTTTAGTCTTTGCTTGACAGATATGGCTCGTTGCGGCTGCATACTCCAGGATTGTCTGACATAGGTGGTATTCAATGTTGAAGATTCTTCACAGTGTCTAAGATGCACGTTCTTATGTTAGCCAACCTGCATATGCGCTGATGTTATCCTCTTGATTGGGCTTCAGGGGACAGGTCTGGCGTGATATCAACCGCAGTCTTTCTCTCTTCTGATTCTTGAAGAATTTCCTCTCCCAAATATACCTGTAACTGGCCTCCTCTCCCTACGCCATCTTCATTACATTACATTCTTGGGTTAACTCTAATCAACTTGTTCGACATTCCTTTAGTTTGTCCAGGTCTTCTTAAGCTCTCAGCAGTCTCTTTTAATCTTCTCATAATTTGGCATCGTCCGCAAACATTGAGAGGAATG